>JAJOZX010013338.1:0-93880 GCA_023014485.1 Bathynomus jamesi | reverse complement strand
TGTCTGTCTGTCTGTCTGTCTGTCAAGTAACTGATAAATTATTATTCGATTACGTTTTTTAAAATTTTATTACCGTTACAAAAAAAAAAAAAAAAAAAATATCCGAAGGCTAAAAGAAGATTACCAATTGGTATTTTTTTATGCTTTTAGAAATTTTATGTATCATTGAAGGGAATGTTCGTCCCGTGGGAAATGGAGTTCATATTAATAATTTGTAAAACCAGTCCGTAAGTAAACATTTATCCGAAGATTTTTATTACGTAAACAGGGTGTCTCAAAAGTCTCACTCTTGTAGGGAGCGAACAACAAATAGATTGGGGCTTTTGGGGCACCCTGTATATAGATAAATATGGGAAATTCAATTTTAGAGAATTATGAATAGCGAATAGGTTAAAGGGGTAGCTGGAATTTGATTGATTGGGTTGTTTAACCACTTAAGGTAATATGACGGATGGGACCTACAGCTTTACGTGGACTCTGAACCACGGATCGTTACATCATCTGGACGGGGAGGACAGCTCTCCACCCCCCACCCCCCAACCAACTACAACTCAGACCCAAAGTCGCTTAACTTTATTGACTGATGGGAAACGGTGTGACAACATCGGCCAAGGTGTAGCCCGAGTATAGTTGAAAAGAACTGTAAAAATAGGAGGGGGTTTTCGAACCCTCTTTTTCCCAACTAATTATTATTAAATTAATAACATTTTAACACAAATGGACAGTCTGTTAATTACAGTACGTTTATTTCCAACCTATATTTCCCTTCATTGACTCCGTTTTAAGAATTTGATACATTTTATAACGTTTTTTTCAAATGATTTAAAACATCACGACGACATTTCTGAGGGTGAAAACACAAGTTTTGAGTATTGTACAATAGCAGTAATTGTTATTGCTCATTTTGGATTCGCTGCTTGCATGCATTTGTGTTGCTTTCACTAAATCAACCACAAAAAATGTCCATATTTTTTACATAAATTGTGTGTATATGTGTGTATATATATATATATGTGTATTATTACAAAGAAAGTAGTATAAATTAGTTTTAATTATTTTTTTTATATTTTTTAGCAATTTTTTTTAATTCCATTTTTTTAATAAACAAGAAATGCGATATTAAAAACAATAATTATATAACAATAATAACACGATACCTTATAATTACATCGAACAAACACATTCTTAACTTTCATTGTTTCGTGGCGACATTTTATTGCCTAGGATTTCAATTCAAATAATTTGATTTTATAATTGCCTAATTCTTTCGTAATAAAATGTAAAGTAAATTCGGGTCTGAACTGCGATTGTTTTTCGCAAACTATAAAGAATATTGTTGGCTCCGTAGCACCTCATCATCCTCAAATTATGAAACTCTCTCTCACGCTCTCTCGCGAGGTCAAATCGTGGCACTCAGGGGTCGAGAAGCGCACGCGAGGATTGTGTTTACTTTCAGTTTGGATGTGTGTATGTTCCGGCACTGTTTCTCTTAATTAGAATTTAGATTGGCACTGATTGATACTGGGGAAGGAAGAGAAAGCCGATCAAGAAAGCATTTGCCATAATTATTTTATTTTGATGCCTGCTTTAAATATGGGTGGAAGTGATGGCAGACGATGTACTCAGAGCTTCCACTTCGTTTTAGGGGACAAGAAAGATTCTCTTTCACTGTGTGTGTGTGTGTGTGTGTGTGTGTGTAAAAGCAAATCCATGAATATTAATGTCCTGTGAAGCCCGATGCAACTTGTTACTTCATTTGCATCAGAATGAAGATTTTACTTCACCGACTTGATGAAGTTGCCTTTTCGTGCAGTGAAAAGTCGGTATTATTATCTGTTAACACAGGAATGAGTTACACCCTTTTTTAAGACTTAAATTAACAAGTCTAAAAGTATTTGAATATAATAAAGTAAAACGTAATTCATACAGAAAAATACACTTTTACGGCAACCAAATAAAATACAGGTTCAAATATCTGCCAACCACGTAAAGCGTTAACCTAACACGATTGCGCAACCATAAATAACCATGGTTAGGGGAACCGTCACATATTGAATTAATCATTTCAACTCGTTGGCAAGTAGTAAACCGTTTGATGGTCTCGTGTTTCTCTCTGTGTAGACGACATTAATTTATAAATAAATAAAATTGAATTTTGGAAGCCAAAATGAATGAATGATCATCCCTAAACTGATTAACGAATCTTGAATGCAAAAATTCACTCTAGCCTCAAATGAACAAGATAAAAGTTTATTTTATGCTAGATACTGTTACAGTACATAGGATTGGGTTAGTGAGGTCCAGTGTCTGTAACAATTCATCGATGAAGTGAGGATTATTTTTTTTGTGAGGTAACACTTTTGGTACCTCGGAAAATTAATAAATATATTAAAAAAATGTAGAAGCATTTTCACTGTCGGGAAAAAGATATATTGGTCCTGATTAGGTTAGGTTAGGTTAGGTTAGGTTAGATTGGCGAGTACCTCACTATTTAAAAATTTAACAGAAATCACCCTTCGAGCCCTCAATTGCGTCTGAAACGCTTTCCAGTTCGAGAACACTAAGGTTAGATTGGGTTGGGGTTAGGTTAATTAGGAATTTTAACTAATTAGATTTTTTTAGATGTGAATTTAAGAGAGTCGGGGTATTTATATATATATTATATATATATATATATATATTATTATATATATGTGTGTGTGTGTGTGTGTGTGTGTGTGTAATGGAAAAACAAATATGGAGTTCACATACCGTATTTGAAGCAATTTTCTTGATTCCTGCACAGATGGGTTTTGGAAAGTAGATTGCATTTGCTACAATAGATATTATAATTAACTTGAATTAGTTCTTTATGAAATTATAAGTCATGAACTGTCAAATAAATATTTTAGTTCTAATTTCAATTTAATTTATTATTATTAATTATGCATACTTACTGCTTGAAGTAATTAGGTACTTAATTATTTAGTACGTAAATGAAATTTCTCTGTTGTAATTAGAGTAGGCTACATAAAGTGTAAAATAAAACGTGTACATTTTGTATTCTCTAAAAACTTTAGTCTTTTACGTGTATACCTTAGATCTGAGCGGAAAAAAGAACTAAATGTACTCTGGGTATGAGGTATGTAGTAAAAAGAGTACAACCGGTAGACCGAAGGTACTCAGAGTACAACTCGGAGGGTTTCTTTAATCTTCGGCAGTTTACTCTTTGTATTTTTTACTTAGTTTCAAAGGATACCGCTTGTCACGAAGATAACCGTTCCATCTACTCTCTATCTACTCTGTAAAATAAAAAGTAGACTTCAAGGGTATATATAGAGTATTTTTAGTTCTTTTGTTTTCCTCTCGGATCTAAGGTACGCACAGCGGACAGTTTTTAGAGTGTAGTGACCTCTGAACCCTTTCAAACTAGAATTCATTACAATGCTGTAAAATGGCTTGAATTGGCGAAGAAAGTTTGAATTTAGCCTTTGGCAACACACTTTCCCACGAACGGGCTAGTAACGTGGTTCTGTATCCTCGTGTCAGGTGAGGTGGGTATAATTAAAAGATCACAAAAATAAACCTTAGGCACCCCACCTTAGGCATCCCCCTCCCCCTCAAATAAAATCTCTTTTGACACGTTGAATCGCCTGAAAATTTTAGCCTAGAATTAAAATTTATACAAATTGAAGAGTAAGGGGTACGCCATTTGTACTGTGTATGTGTACCTATGTATACAGATGTATTGGTATAGTGTACATAGGGCCTATACATTTCTGTGCGTAGAACTAGTATAGTTTAATTAAAAGTTGGGGGGAAGCAAGAAGCCCTTTTATGACGTCAAATAAGGTTTTTCTCTTTCCTTCATAGATTTTGGAGATGCTGAAGGAGGCGATGGAGGAGGACGGGAGCGCTGCTGCCCTCAACGAAGATGGTGACAGCAGTGATGTCAGCGGCTATCACTCCGATTCTGACTCGGCCATCATGATGTCTGGGAACTCGCCTTACGTCAGCAAGAACGCGAGATATAATTTCCTCACAAGATCAGGTAAGATCCGCGAAGTTCAAGGCAAAAAAATAGGGTGCCCACTTTCGGAGTTAGAACAAAACCAGATGTTTTGTTCGTCTATAAAGATCAAACAATGTAAAACCGAATGTAAAAATGAATAAATGAAAAAATAACACGAATATATAAACAAAGAAAATAGTGATTTGCGGTTTTATGACGGGGGAAAAAAAAACCCAGTTGAATAAATTCTAAAAATTTAGGAAAAGTAAATTTTCCTACAGGACGAAATTATTTGAACCACGCGTCAATCATAAAAGCAATAAGATTCTACTTTAATGACAACGTTTCGTAACTCGACCATTTGTCTTCTACGGTTTTTGAGTAAAAATGCTTTCTCTCTACGTGTCATCAACGCCGTTACTTTCCCTTTAAGGACCCAATACACGCACGGCAGTAATATTTTTTTTTTTAAGGGTTCTTTCCCTTGCTGGGATCTTGTTAAACGAGATTGACAATTTATATTGAAGAAGGGTACACAATTTTACGCAAATGTGGTGGATTTAAATTAGTTTTACAAGGCGACTGCGGTATTTCAGGTAATTTGATATAATGAGGTAATGTTATGTGAGCAGCGGATTCTTAATTTATTTTATAGTGTAAAATTACATAATTCTCTTCTTACATGTAAACAATATTTTGGTAATTATAATTATATATATATATATATATATATATATATATACACACACACACAGTGTTGGGCACTAAAGCGTTAATCCGATAACAGTTATTAACGAAGTTAACTTTTTTTAACGGACTATTAACGGAAGTTAATTTCCATTTATCGTTATCGGACCAGTTAACTTCCGATAACTCGATATTTAGTCTGTTAAAGTCCGTTAACACGTTAGCTGCGAGGAGTCATTCACGGAAGATCACCGCTCCGCGAATGAATTCAAACCGCCATAACTTCAGTCTGGCAATTCCGTCCTCTGCCGCCGCAGTGGAACGGCTCTTCTCTCTCGACAAGGACATCCTGAGGCCCAAGAGTCAAGACTAGCAGTTGGGCCTAACTTTGAGAAGTTGGTCTTTCTGAAGGGCAACCAGCACATTGTGTCATAGTCTTTAATAAATGTGCCTAAAATATAATTTTACCTTTCAGTTCCTGCCATAATAATTCTCTGGTAAATTAAAATTTAGTTAATGGTTAGTGGTTACAAGGGTTTCAAAACATGTAATCAGTACATTTTTTATTAAAAATAAAAAAAAAGTTATTAAGCAAAAAAGTTGCAAAACTTGATAAAAATACAGTTAAATACCTATTTATTGTTGGATTTTGCATAAATAAACATTTTCTATGGTTTTAAAGCTTTTTTCCTTGATTTTTTTAAATGTTAGTAAAGAAATAGTTATCGTTAACGGATTATCGTTAACTTCCGTTAACTTTGTAGTAAAATTATCGGATTATCGTTATCAGAGTTAAAAATTGGGGTTAACGGATTATCGTTATCGAAGTTAACTTTTTGGTTAACGGTGCCCACCACTGTATATATATATATATATATTATATATATATATAATTATATATATATATATATCTCACACACACACACACACAATCTCTTTTAAAACATACGCCAAATTTCTACTTCGAGAGAAAATTGAAAAACTTTCTGCCTCCTAATCTCCATTTTGATCTCAGACTTGTGAGCGTAATAACACGTCTTGAAAATGAAAACACTCATCTCCATTATTGTTCAGTATAGCAACAATGCATCGGAACAGCGGAGTTTTCTCACCTTTCGGCGAATGATAATTATTAGCATTTAAATCTATTCTTATAGTCACAAGAAAGTCCAGCGAAAGTTTAACGAGTGGGTCAGACATGCTTGGCTTCCCGCTCGCCTCTCCAGCCCAAACTCAAAGGAAAAACACGCACTTGTAATCTGTTTTATATATATATATATATATATATATATATATATATATATATATATATATTATATTAACGTAAAGAACGACGCTTGTATAGGAGAATATCCCGCGCAAGATGAGGACGGAGAACGAACAAATGAAAAAATGAGGTAACCACCCGGGAATCGAACCCGGGATCTTCCGATTGCCGGTCAGATATGATAAGCATTACAACATGGGCCTCACTCGATCAGAAGTCGTAATCCTCCTACATACGCGCAGAAACCAAGCGTGTTTGCAGTTGGAAAAAAAAAAAAAATTTATATATATATATATATATAGAGAGAGAGAGAGAGAGAGAGAGAGAGAGAGAGAGAGAGAGAGAGAGAGGAGAAGAGAGGATTTAGTATGGTGATTGAAGTAAAATGTGCAGCACAGGTGGTAGTTTCGTTCCTGCGTCGCAGCCTCGCAGGGCCGCGTCACGAGCAAGTCTCTTCACCACTGAACCATCCAGGAAACCAAAAATATTCCTTCCAGGTGCATCTCTTCAGCTGAACTTGTTTTTACTAAATTACGCTTATTGCAATTTTATATAATAATATTACTGAAAGGTTAACTAATGTAATTCTGAAAAAAAATAAATAAAACAAGTTGCGTTTATAAAAAAAAATATATATATATATATATAAGGGCGAGGAAGGGAGAATAAATGAAAGGGAGAGAGGACTTATCTTTCTAATGAGTTAATTATTATATATATATATATATATATATATATATATATATATATACACACCACACACACACACACACTTTCGGTTGAAGAGGACGTATCGCCAGTTTTTAAAAGAAAGAATTTCTCTTTATCTTAATTTTTTTAAAAGTAAAATTTAATCTCGTGATCAGCTCTACCGTTTAATATTACTTTTGTTTATTACGAAATGACTTTAATTACGACAATTGATAAAAGATACGTTATCTGCAAATATTTAGAATTTAATTTTCTTATGCTTTTAAACGCCATTACCAAACTAATTTTTCTTTTTTTTTCAAGAAATAGACTCGTATGATGAAATAGATTTTCAAATGAAGAAAGGTTTCATGTCGTCGTCCCCTCGAACGCGACAGTTATCTTGGAGTTTATTATTACCATCTTTATCTTTTGTTGATTTGTGACTTTTCTGTTTTAGCTATTTTTTTACTTTTAAAGTACAGGGTGTCCCATAAGTCCGGCATCATAGGAAAAATAATAAAAAAAGGCAAAACAAAAGCTTTTATTTACAGAACGTGCTCAATATGTCCACCATTGTTTTCAATACACAAATTCAGACGTGATACCCAGTCAGCAAGCACACGGTGAATGATGTCAGGAGTAATGGTGTTACATGCCCCAATATGCGCTGCTGCCGCAAATGTTCAACACTCCTAATTTTCTCTGCGTATACCAGCGCTTTCAAGTGGCCCCAAATATAAAAATCTAGTGGCGTGAGATCCGGGCTTCTAGCTGGCCATTCCACAGGCCTTCGACGTCCTATCCAATGACCAGGGAATTGTTGGTACAGGTATTCCCTTACTTGGGTGCTGTAATGTGCAGGAGCGCCGTCTTGCTGGAACCATGTTGGACTTCTGTTAAACTGAGCCAGGATAGCAGTCGCTGTATCATCGTCAGTGGACCTCCTTGAAGGTTCACTGCGTGGTTTATCTTCTATGGATCCTGTTTCCTTAAACTTTGCAACAAGTCTGCTAACACAACTCTGTGTTATTGGCTCGCGGTCTGGATGCAGTCTTAAATTCAGCAGCGGCCTCTCTCTGACTCCGATTTCCTATGAGTAGAATTATTTGGATTCGTTCTTCCTTGCTCACAGACATTATGGCCTGTAGAAAGTGAAAAATATGAATTATGGTTTGTAGAAATAGAAAAATATGAATTTCTCCTATGATGCCGGACTTATGGGACACCCTGTAGATATTAAGTTACCTATCATAATAATAAATAAAGAGGATTGGAAACTGGCACAGAGCTCAGGCCAACTAATGCGGCCCATTGCTCTAATTCCCGTTATTATTATTATTACTAGCATCATCGGGGTTCGAACCTCCGGAGATCTCAGTGTCTTCAATTCGCTTATAGGGAAAGGTGTTATCCGATGATATTATTTATTTATATCAATCATTATTTAACTTCGACTCTCAATTGACAGTAGTTATATCCTTCGTTTAAGCGACTATCATTATCAATGATAGTCGTTTTAATAATAGTGATAGTAGCAACAGTTTAGGTAGCGGGAGAGTTTACACGAAGGAGGATATCCAAAATCAACGCTGTTGATTGAAATTAACGTTTCTGAAACTTTTCAAAAGAAAATAAGTTTTTGAAAAAAAATGTTAAATGTTTTAGTCTGTCAAATAAACTACAGTATTTTCAAATTGGAATTCTGTATATATATATTTACACACACTGAATTCATATATACTGAATATATATATATATATATATACTGAATATATATATATATATATATATATATATATATATATATATATATATATATATATGTATATATATATATATATATATAACGTAAAGAGCGACGCTTGTGTAGGAGAATATTCCGCGCAAGATGAGAGCGAGAGAACGAAACAAATGAAAAAATGAGGTAACCACCGGAATCGAACCCGGGATCTTCCGATTGCCGGTCAGATATGATAACCATTACACCACGGACCTCACTCAATCAAATGCCGTAATTCCTCTACATACGCGCAGAAACCAATGCCCCAAGGGGCACCTCCCGCATGCCGTACATTATATACGTTTAAACTGCAAACACGCAGTATAATTAACGTAAAGAACGACGCTTGTATAGGAGAATATTCCGCGCAAGATGAGAGCGAGGAACGAAACAAATGAAAAAATGAGGTTTCTGCGCGTATGTAGAGGAATTACGGCATTTGATCGAGTGAGGCCAGTGGTGTAATGGTTATCATATCTGACCGGCAATCGGAAGATCCCGGGTTCGATTCCCGGGTGGTTACCTCATTTTTCGTTTGTTTCGTTCTCTCGCTCTCATCTTGCGCGGAATATTCTCCTATATAAGCGTCGTTCTTTACGTTAATTATACTGCGTGTTTGCAGTTTAAATGTGATATATATATATTTTTTTTTTAAGTTCGGAAAGAACCGATTCGCCTCTATTTAAAAGGGCATATCTCAGCGGAAAAACAAAGAAAAAGTGAGAGGAAAGACAGAGGAAAAAGAAAGGGTGGAGGGGACAGTCGAAGTGGAAAAAGACCAAGGATGAGAAAGACTGCAGGGTCGAGCCCCATCATCCTTGGGTGCTAGGGCCGGGAGGGCGCACGTGAAACCTCCAGGAACAAGCACGTACAAACGAGCACAAAGAGCACTCAAAAGCACGAGCTTAGAACCCCCTTGCGGGTGTGTATATATATATATATATATATATATATATATATATATATATATATATAGTTGGTTGGGTGTTTAAGTTTTACCTAATTTATTTTTATATGAAAAAAATATTTTGAAAGGGTTTGGTATAAGAAACAATTTCTGGACTTTTGATATTTATTTTTTTTTAATTTTTTTATTTTCAACTGAAGAATAAAAGATAAAGGTTCGGTAGAGGCATAAACTGCAACTTCATACGAGCAAACACAGACACATTCACAGATATTATTATTATTATTATAGATTGAGGAGAAAATATAATAATTCCTATACACAAACTAAAAACTTTTATAAACAGAAGAAAGTTTCGGGGAAAAAAAAAAAAAAAAGCCTTTTTTTATTCCAATTTTTTTTTTTTTTTTTTTTTTTTTTTTGCTTCAAACGAGTGTTTAAACAAAGGGTAATAAATATTAAACGTGGTATTAAAATATTAACAAAATATGGCGACCTAATTAATGAGTCAACAGAAAAGTGTTGTCAATTTTAAAAAAGAAAAGATGAAAGTCAAATTTCTTCTTTTTTGTTTTGACTTTTCCTCAACGTCGGAGGATCATCGCCTTGAACCTTACAATTATCTTTAGTTATTAAGTCTCCTTCTCTCTACAATTCTCGATATAAAGAGTTATTACGACTCTTAAATGATTATATCAGGTTGGGAAAACGTACAAAAACTCATTATTTTGATTGCTACTCTTCGCCATTTTTTTTTTTTTTTTTGAAAATGAAACGAATTCCTTTTGAGAGAAAAAGTTCATTCTTTTTCTTTCTTTACCATTGAACCAACACCAATTGAAGAAGTTCAAGATTCGAGTTATCAGAATGAGATAAATCAAATTAGTTTTAAAGAGTATTATATATAGTCCTCCAGTGTTCTCCACGATGCCCGTAAGTCAAATGACCTTTTAAAGGAGAAGAATAAGCCTCACTTTCGAACCTTGGGGGCACTACCCATTCGTCGAATCGGTCCTAGTGCTAAACCTTCGAAAGCAAGCGGCAGACTTTCTCCGCGAACAGATTTAAGGAATTGTTCAAATGATTTCTTTTTATACCTTCCTCCTCCATGAAATTCTTCGGTATCCGAACCTCCTTCATTCGCTTGCTCTTCCTCCTGATTTCATTCCTGATAACGTCTTTACATTATTCAAATCACAGAGTAACAATGCTTAGAAGTCCATTATGCTTTCGTAATTACAGGATGATTAAAGATACTCGGTTCCAGTTATTCAGCAGTATTGGTAAATCTCTCAAGGAATAGAAAGTTCCCACTTGTACAGGGAAATAAAGTTGTAGCCTAAATAGGTGTTTTAGGAGGTTTTAATATATAGTTTTAAAGATGATTGAGTACATCCTTCGAAACGTATTGTCCAAAAACATTTAAGAAAAAAAAATTGATCCCTAGTTAAGTGTCTTAATCCTCACCAACAATAAATGTTTACCAGTTTTGTCAACATCGCCAATAGGCTTAATTTCCATCGACACTAAATAGAAATTTTGAATATTTAAAATCTAATAGAAACATTTGGAAAATCGGATTAATATCCAATGAAAGTAATTACTATTCAGATATACAGGGTGTCCCAAAAGTATTTATCCATGGTTAACCTTGGTTTTGCTCGAATTGTTCATTCTGACGAAGGTCAAGCTTGTTACTCCACCTTAGACCTACAGCTTAACCTGGAATCCGAACTACGCCCCACCAGCAGCAGCCCAGCGTCTTAACCCCTACGCTATCCAGGGTACCCATTTGTCTACTAACCAACTTCATTATTGTGTGGAAGGATGAACAGCTGGGTTTTGCTGCGCGCCGCCTGCCGTCAGCGGGTCTCGATCCAGTGGCCGATGGATTCATAGTCAGCGACGCTAACCACTACACCACCCGAGAAGTACACTACGTAATTAATTACACTAACGTTCTTCGGAACGTTCTTTGAAGTGAATTGGGAATATTTTGATAATTTTTTATATGGCTCCATAATTAAATGTATTTTGCATCGCGTTACGAGTTTTAATATATTTCCCACTTGCGTAGAGACCTTTTGCTCACCCTGTATTTAAAAAGTTATTGAATTTGAACAAAAAATAAATGCATTTTTGTGTACATTAATTGTTACACGTTTTAAATTTGTTTCTTTGACGTCTTCAACGTCTCTGAAATTGCTCTTTTAACATATCAAAAATCTCTTACAAAAAATTAAACCTCATTTTGAAATAATTATCTATAATTTGCTCGTATAAACTTTGAAAGGTCTTCTTCGCGTTTAAACTTGAAATTGTTAATCGTTCTGCAATTATATTTTTCATTCTTTCAAGGAAATCTTTGCGTTTTGTGTAAAAAGTAAATACAAACTTGTTTGTAAAATTTTAACTTACGCCCGTATAATTATGTCTAATATATTCGTTATTATCAATTCATCCGTACATTTTTATACATCTAACTTTAAATCAAATTTACAAAATAGCAACTTGTGGCAATTATTTCCCACAAAAGTTTACAATTACGGCTATAATTTAATTAATAGTAAATATTATATATATAGGTAAATATTTTATTCTAAAGAAATACATCTTTAAAATATATTTAAATGAAATAATTTCTTTTGCCCAAAAGTGGCACTTGACACTTGGATTTACTTTCAATAAATACTTATGCAAAATATGTTTGAGCGAGTTACATATTTGCTTCAGATAAACATTTATTCTAAATATGTTGCCTAGCAATTAAAACTAATAAACCAACTCTCTTTTTGGGAGAGGGTTCGCTAAAGGAAAGTGAGAAGCATAGAAAGGGGGAGAGAAAGTAAAAGTAGGGCAAGTGACAGAGAGAGAGAGAGAGAGAGAGAGAGAGAGAGAGAGAGAGAGAGAGAGAGAGAGAGAGAGAGAGAGAGAGACCTGAAGTAGATAGAGAAATAGTGTGCGCGCGCGTCTCTCTCAACTAAGGAATCGCGACGATCTTGAGGATACACACAGCCCGTCGCGACACGCACGTGCGCGTCCCGACATTTGAGATGTAATCAATTCTCTTTATAAATACCATTTTGTATAATTAAGGTTATGTTAGGTTACGCTAGATTACGTAAGGTTAAATTAGGTTCGGTTAGAGTCATTACGTTTTTAAACTGGGTCAGTGTTGCGATATAGAACTGAATATGAGAGAGAGAGGTTAAAGGAAAGATTTTAATGCATCAGTGAAGCGATCCATGAAACCCACAAATATTAACTTTGATGGGTAAAAAGATCAAGAGTATTTGGGTCTTTTTTTTTTTATCTAATTCATTCCAGCATAATTTTTCTTCCCTATGAAGGGCGAAAACCATCACTGGAGTCACGATTTGCGAGTTTTGGGGCTACGTACACTACCCCTAATTATAACACAATGGTTGAATGGGCATTCAGTTTGCTGATACAATGGGTTCGAAGAAGCATTTTCGGTACTGGGTAATTGGTGCATGAATACTATCTAAATAGAACCAATAAATTCGCTTTAAGCAACAGGGTTTTTACATCTTTATTTCGTATATGAACATACAAAAAATATGGAGAAAGTTCTGAACACACACACACACACACACACACACACACACACACAAAATTTATTTTTAGCTAGAGATAATCCATTTAGTTTTAAATATAATATTCATATTTACAAAATATTTTTAATAAAATAAAATTTTTTTAAAATTTATATTACATTTCCATTAACCTCCATCGTATTTTCGTATACTTAGTTTTTGCAGTCAAAAGATAAGAACGACCATAAAGATAAGAACGAACTTTCTGTTAACGCAAATATTTATTACAAAATTTTTTTTTTTTTTTTTTTTCGGTCAAAAATATTTTTAGAAATTTGACTTCTTAAGATTATTTAAGGATTTCATCAAAGCGTTTCATCTCGGATTCAAACGAGAACCAAATAACGAACGAATTGTTAACCATTATACGAGTAAAAAAAAAAAGCTTCTCATTTTAAGAAAAAATATGTGCACCACATAATAACTAAGACGGTTGCGTTCCTTTTTTGTATCACATAAAAAAAAATTTCAGAGTTTAAAAGCTAAGCAAATGATGGCCTACTTATTATTATTACTATTATCATCATCATCATCATTAACCGAATATAAAATAAAATTTCTTACTTTTTCAGCGATCACCGATTTACTCAGAGATATTAAATGACTCCAGTTTGTTCTATTTGCGAGTCATGTTTTGGCAGCTGAAAAATAAATGAAATTTTGGACACCAATTATATAATCCAATTCTAATAATTTGTCATTTGCAGTCAAAATTAGATTTTCGTCCGCCCCCATATCTCTCTCTCTCCCTATATATATATATATATTATATATACACACACACACACGTGTGTGTGTGCGCGCGCGCGTGCGCTAAATAAGTTATGAATATCACTTTCAACACAATACGAGTTCCATGCATGATAATACTCAAAATTACATGAACTGTTTTACAAAGCCTGCAAACCAAATTAGCATGTTTGGGCACAGATAAAGAAAGTAAGCTGTATATTTTTATTTCTAAGCAACCGAATGCGTCGTTGGAAGAACGAACACGAAAGCTGAGTGGAAAGTGGTTTAAAAAGTTTATTGCCAAAGATTAAGAAGCGTTGGCGAAGGCATAGACAAAATACAGACAAATTTCACTCGAAATTCAGGAGTAAACGATGACCTACTTTCTTGTGGGAAAGTAGAAAAGGCGAAAAAAGAAGAAAAAGAAAATTACATATATATATATATATATATTCACTAATGTAATATATTATTACTTTATCCTGTACAAGACACAGACAGACAGACAGACAGACAGACAGACAGAGAATTTAATGCCTCGTTTAATCGTATGCCTAATTAAAATCCTGGTATATGAAGTGGAATAGTATTAAAGCTTCCATTGAAAATAGACATTATTGAGGAAAACACGTTCAAATACTGTATATTTTCTTTTTTTTCTTAACTAATTTCAATAACGAAACAAATAATAATATAGTTAAAGTCCTTCATCCTTCTTTTGGCCTTTGATCCACTTTTGTGTATATATATATATATATATATATATATATATATATATATATATATATATAAAACCTTTGGTTAGCTTCCGCCCGAAATGTTCATTCTGACGAAAGTCAACCTTTTCACTCCACCTTAGACCTACAGTTTAACGTGGAATCCGAACCACGCCCCATCAGCAGCCCAGCGTCTTAACCACTGGGCCACCTAGGGTACCCATTTATCTACCAGCCACTTTCTTTATTGTGTGGAAGGATGAACAGCTGGGTTTTGCTGCGCGCCGCCTGCCGTCGGGCCTCGAACCCGGGGCCGATGGATTCGTAATCAGCGACGCTAACCACTACACCACCGAGGCGCATTATATATATATATATATATATATATATATATATATATTATATATACACACACACACACACACACACACACACACACACACACTCTAGGACTTGTACAAAAATAATTTGAAGAATTTCAGTATTCTAAAGCAGCAAATTTCCAAAGGGATTGGTAGTCTGGCGGAAAGTGTGCGTGTGTACCCATCCCTAAATAAAGCCCCCGATCCCTTAAAAACTACTTTTTTTTTTTTTCTTCATTCTCCTTTCCTTTTCAATCTTCCTTCAAGAGGCGAGTGTGATAAGAGTTTGAAAATGAGAGCAGACAACCTTTCCCACGTTCGAATGAATGAGTCTGTTGTAGACGTCGCTTGACTCTTTGCCAAAACACGGATGAAAATGAAAGGCCACAACGACAACTCCCGTTTTTCGCCGTTTTTAAACGGGGTAGCTGAAAAGTGACCAAAAAAGAGAAGAAAAAGTCACGTCAAAAGTGACGACGGAAGGATGTGACGTCACGCATGAAATCACGGCGAATTAAGTGAACGCGAAGACCAAAATTTTCTTGCGTGACTTCATGATGTGATGTTTGGCTGAAAGATGCATTTAATTGGGCTTCATTCGTCATTTGCAGCAAATTCACCGCTTTTAGTATTACGGTTAAGTGTAACACGTACGTGGAATTTGTTAATTAATATTATTTTGAGGGTGAAATTAATAATTAAAATATTAAAACTGTCGAAGTAAAACGCTGATATACACAAACACTTCATTCTCTCTCTCTCTCCCCCCCCCTCCCTTCCCTCACTCTCTCTCTCTCTCTCCTCCCTCTCTCCTTCCCCCCTCTCCCCTCTCCTTCCTCCCCTCTCCTTCCCTCACTCTCTCTCCCCTCAATTTCTTTTACTCTCCTAATTATGAAATCAAACTGGGTTTGAAACTAACAACCATTTCTCCTTGCACACAACCTTTCAAATCCATCCTTCATGTACTGTCCCAATTACATCAACAAATGAACACCACCGAACAAATTATAGATCATAACTTATCAGTAATTTTCACTACAAATTGATCATTAGGGACAAAAAAAATGTAAATTCTGATAGAAAGTGCAATTCTTTGAATTCTTTTGGAATGAGGAAACGTATAGTTCGTTCATTGACTTAATAAGAATGAAAGTTTCATCATCATTTCTTATTGGGGTTTTAGCCATAAGTTTTCGTTCGCTCTATAGACGTAGTTTCCACCGATAACAGATTAACAAGAGTTTATATTTAGTTGTTTAAGAGTGTTAATTAGATAAAAAGTAAATAGTTGTTATTGTTTTTATAGTTTGGGTTTAAGTTTTATCTCAAGTTGGTTGGTTTTCTTTTTGTTTTTTTTTTCGCAGCGAGAAATTCATGAATCATTTGACTTAAAGGACCGCACTTTTTATTTTGATTTCTCCTTCTGCGACTTCTTCATTCTTTCCTTCTCTTCTCCTTCGTTATTGATGTACTTTTCTGGGCGTAAATATTAGCCAAGACACCAAAATCATACTACCGAAGTTATTTTGATGTCAATTTCTCCCAAACGCGCAAAATGGCACCGTCCAGATGATGCCATTCGTCATACATGCTATTTATTTGGCATTCCTTGCCCCCACTTTCTGCCCTGAGGGGAACCGAGGCTTTCGTGGTATGAGTCCCTTAGTCCTTTCTTAAGTAGGTCATTCTAACCCTTCGGCTTCATCGAAAGCCAGCGAACATCGCTCGTCGGCCGAACCAGACTGGATTGCTGCACGGGCCAAAAAAAGGACAAATAAGAGTTTCTCCCATGGGAAAAGTTTCACTTTTTTCGAAAAGAAATTTTAGGAATAAACATTCCTTCTTCAAGTAATTAATCATATTGTAATACCACATGAAAACATCGTAATTCAGATGGTTTTAGTTACATTATTAAATAGATAGATAGATAGATAGATTGATACCCCTTATGAATGCATATACTTGGAACAAATATTTACTTTATCCTGTTCGTCTACAATCAATGGTTCCCAACCCTTTTTTTCAGGCCAAAGCCCCCTTATGTCCATCACTGTTTTCTGGTACCCCCTCTTAAAGATAAGGGATAAGGTATAAGGTAACAATTTTACAGTTTCCTAGCGCCCCTCTAACATTCTCAAATGCCCACTGGGGGGCGGTGACGCCCACGTTGGGAACCACTGGACTCTACACCTTCTAAATGGGTCGATCATTTGGTTTAATGGAGCAGTTCCAAAGTCATTCGCAGTAACTATAGAAAAAATAACTTATTTTAAGGTCCTTGATTAGAAAGGCTTTTTTTTTACACGCCAATTGGTCCTTTTCCTATACCTGTCAATTAATACTTTTAGAAGCTCGTATTCACGATCGGCGATATACTACTATGTGCGTATCGGTCAGTGATTATCATCGGACATGTACCCACCCACGCATACACTCAAAATAAAACCTTCTACATTTAGAACTTCTTTTTTGAAGGTGCATTCTTCGGGAATTTTTTTTTCTTCTTCTTTTGGGTATCAAAGCTTCTTGTCAATTGATACAATAACATTCTTTCAATGATACGTAACTTCTTTTTGTTTTGAGTGATTTGAGACAATAGAAGATAATATTTCTATGTATAGAAGGTTCCGTGAAGACTGTTTTCGGTGTACCACAACACTATTTCCTCTTCAGCTCCTCTAATAGTAAATATTTTAACCCCTGACGCCCGGGTATTAATAATTGACTGCCCCCCATCCCCGATGCCTGGTATATTTCTGAAAAAAAAATTCTTATAAATTAGTAGTATTGCGGCGAGAAATACCTGATCATCATATGTGCACCGGCCTCCAGGGGGTTAATTCCTTAAGTAATCTTCAAGATACTCAGACGAGAAATTTGAATGAAAATACTTTACCACCATATTTTGTTTGATGAATAATAGTGAGGAGGTTAATTTTTTAATTATATATCTCACTTTAAAAAAAAAATTAAATTAGTTTACGTTTATGAAACTTGGTTACTATTATTGCGTGAAAAAGGAATTTCTTTTTGCAAGCACACAACATGCTCATAGCGTCCTCCCTTTCGCGAAATTACCTGACGAATTCGGGCCCTGTAATTTCTTATCACGACCTCCTCCAGTTTGCTATCTTTGGACCATTCTTCATCAACACAAAAATGGACCAAAATGTTTACCTCCTCATCCTTTAGGAACAGTTCATCCCGTTTCTTATGGACCAAAAGATTAAATGTACGCCTGGATATGAACAGAGTTTGGTTTCAGTAGGATGGAATGGAGCAAGACCTTAAACGAGAAATGTCCTTTTGGACTTTTTGTACGAAACCTTTGGTTTGAGAGTCTCATCTAAAGGTATCTCCATCTTCACGCCTGTAGTCCTGTATGACCTCTATCACCTGACCTCATTCCTCGTGGTGTGGGAATAAAGGACAGGGTCTTCTAAGAAAGTCCCAGAACACTGAACGCTCCATTTCTGCCAAAACGTCGCAGGCAGTGATAAGAAACTACACTGCCCAAATCTGTCACGCAATTTTGTAAGGTAAAGAAAAATATGAGCATGTTATGCACCTAACCTCCCCCCCCCCCCAACACACACACACACACACTTTTCCACAGTAACGGTGCCAAGTTTCATTAACATAATTTAATCCGTTACTTCTTAGTTAACTTTTGAAGGTACGATGTAATTAAAGAGATCCTAAAGAATAATTTACTACATCGCAAAAGGTATGGATGAGTGACTTTCAGAGTTGTGCAATACTAAATAGCACTACATTATCATCAAACTCTCACTGTTTTGCTTCAGGAAATTCACTCTTAATTTTCTATATATATTATATATATATATATGCGCCTCGGTGGTGTAGTGGTTAGCGTCGCTGACTACGAATCCATCGGCCCCGGGATCGAGACCCGATGACGGCAGGCGGCGCGCAGCAAAACCCAGCTGTTCATCCTTCCACACAATAAAGAAAGTGGTTGGTAGATAAATGGGTACCTAGGTGGCCTAGTGGTTAAGAAGCTGGGCTGCTGGTGGGGGCGTGGTTCGGATTCCACGTTAAACTGTAGATCTAAGGTGGAATGAAAAGCTTGACATTCGTCAGAATAAACAATTCGGGCAGAAGCTAACCAAAAGTAACCAAATATATACACAGGGTGTCCCAGAAGACTGGACTCATAGGGAAAATAGACATATTTTTAAAGTGAAATGAACTCATTTCTAATATTAGTTTTGCATATTTCAGGAAAGAAAATACCTGATGGCTCAGTATAGATCAGTCAAGAGAAGGAACTGTATTGCTACATGTTTTTTCAAAAAAAGCCAGAGAGAGGCATGGTTGTGAAATAACTGACATGCCTCCCTCTGGCTTTTTCCGGAAACGTGTAGCAATACCAGTTCCACCTTCTCTTGATTGGTATACTGAGCCATCAGGGTATTTTCTTTCCTGAAATATGTAAAACTGACATTAGAAATGTGTTTATTTCACTTTAAAAATATAGTGTCTATTTTACCTATGAGTCCAGACTTCTGGGATACCCTGTATTTTATATATATATATATATATATATATATATATATATATATATATATATATATATAATATATATATAAAATTGGATTTAAAGAATCTTTTTGGGCACAATAACTTTGTATGCGAAGTGCCAATAAACATATAAGATTACGCAATAGTTTTCCTGTCACTTGGGCGCTGTGCCATGCGGTTCCTTGACGAATGAATGCCAATTGATTCTGCAACAGGTCAAAAGGACTGGTCTTATCTTCAGTTAACCTTAGTTGGCCGGTGTGGAACACCACGCATAGCGATTAGTATCGGGTCTACGTAATTCCATAATAAAACTTACGTTTCTAAGTTGAACTAAACAATTTAGCGTTACTAAATAATAAGGATCACCCGAAGATCAGGGCCCCCCAGTCTTCGTTAGTTAGCCTTATAAGGCTAACTAACGAAAATATCACGGCTTAACCTAACCAATCGTGAAGGGCGTACACAGTTGACCTAACGATTGGTTAGGTTAAGTTGTAATATTTTCGTTAGTTAGCCTTATAAGGCTAACTAACCAAGGCTGGGGGGCCCTGATCTTCAGGTGATCCAATAATAATAAATTACGTACAATAAAAGACAATTTCCAGAGAAAAAAAAAATGTATTTTTACTTTAATGAAACACGATGACCTTCTACTAGGGTTAAGATCTTTCCTCGTTTGAAAACCTTTCAAAGTTTTTGCTTAAGATTTAATATTGGTTTTTAGTTCTATGTAAAAAATAACGATCATTTTAAAACTGAGGCGTAACATGATAATATTGGTAATGTATAAATATAATGTAACATTTTAATATATTAACTATATTTTATATATATTAACATTCGTAATACATTTATTTCGCTCAAAATATTCATATAATATAAATAATATAAACTAAATAATAATAAGCGAAGTATTATTGATATTATTAATATTATTATTATTATAAATACTTCTAAAAACGAGACAAATCTACACGAAACATATTTTCAGGTTATTATTAAATGGATTTTATCGCTGAATTCACCGCTGACTCCGTTTGGACTGGAAGTCAATGAGAGACGCCTCAGTTGCGTAATCCCTTTGACTTTTAATTCATGAGTCAAATCGAGCGGAAGAAAGAAGCGCGCAAAAACATGGTATGAAAAAAAATAGCTGGTAAAAAACCACGACATAAGAATCAATTTAATTTAAGAAATGAAACAACGCTTCAGTGAGGCCAAAATTTGTTTTTTTCGTTTCTTCTGATATATATATATACATATACATACATATACATACATATACATACATACATATACATACATACATATACACATACATACATATATATATATATATCACATTTAATATATATACACATTTAACACTGAGAAATTTCAGCTCTTGAGATATGGTAAGAAATGAGGAGCTTAAACAAACAGCATATTATGCTCCTGATAGACAGGAAATTCAGAGAAGCACCAAAGTAAATAGATTTGTGGGTTATAATGACCGATGATGGGAAATTTGAGAAAGAAAAATCAGATAGTGATAAACAAAGCAAAGAGAGTCGCGGGACAGGTACTAAGAACGTTCAAAAGAACAGACAAGACAGTAATGATTCACCTGCTGAAAACGCTGATCATACCAAAACTTGAATACTGCTCAATCTTGATGTCCCCATATAAAAAGGGAGAAACTAATAAACTCGAAGAAACTCGGAGACATTTCACAGCTAAGATTAATGGCTACAAAGAACTCAACTACTGGGAAAGACTACATAAACTAAATCTGTACTCCCTGGAAAGAAGAAGGAGAGGGGTACACCATAATCTACATATGGAAAATGATCGAAAAAACTGGTACCAAACCTCAAACTAAACCCAATTACCATCCAGACAACGCTGGAAAATAGGAAAGGCAGAATGCGTAGCGTTCCCAAATTAAAGGCTTGACAGGGTACCTCTTCAACACAAAGAAAATAGCTTGGTTGTCAGGGGGGGGCCAAGACTTTTTAACCAGCTTCCAAAGGACCTCAGAAACGTTACAGGGGTCAAAGTTGAAATCTTCAAAAGAAGACTAGATGCCTGGCTGAGGATGGTACCAGATGAGCCGGTTGTACCTGGCTATGTGCAATGAAGAGCGAAAGAGAGCAACTCACTCTTCCCCCAAGCCAGGCCTAGAGGCGGGACCGCCAGCTTGACCTTCGTGTGAAGAGAGACCAACGCACGGAACTGCTACGAGGTGTGTATATATATATATATATATATATATATATATATATATATATATATACCCCTTTTAGTTTTGCACATCTGTTTTGACGTCTCGAAGGGCGCAAACAACTAAGTTTTGAGCATAGCTTGTCCTTTCCAAATACTTTGGCAGCCAACATTACTCGAGATAATCCGATCTTACTTTCAATATTTGTATTATTTCAATATTTTTATTATTGAGGTATACCTCATTTATACCTCACTTATAGTAGGATTCAGAATATGACCTTTACGAGTTTACCTCCTTTATTATTAGCATAGAACATCGCCTTCATTGGTTTAAACTCTTAGTTGAGAATGCCTCAAAATTTGACGTTACTTCTAACCTTCATTTCTTAGGATGAAGATCATTGCGATTAAGATCATTAAAATACTCGTAAAGAATAAAATTAAGATTACTACATTATGCTTCAATAATTTCATTCGTAATAAGAACAATAGAGAAACAAGTTCATTTGTACCCTCTTTAGTACAAAAGCGCTACTGACACCGAAAAGAATATTAAGTTCCACGAATCGTAAAGAGGAATGCATCGAAGCGTGATAAGAAATGAGATGTAACCGCAATTACAGAGACCGTTACATTAACATTAACGCACAAAACGAGTCTGTAATGTAAAAAAAAACGTTAGCGTAGCAGTTTTATGCTACCCGTGAAGGGAATTCAAATGCTTTCTTTCTACTGCTTTTTCAGTAGTCACAGAAGAATAGGTTTTTTCTCGTCGAGTGTACATTATTTTTAATTGTATGAGAACTGAATAATAACGGAATAATTGTTAAATTGGACTATTTATGGCCCTTAAGCTTTAGGCTTTACTGGGCTCTCGATTAAAGCTAAAGGAGAGCATAAGATATACTTCATTGCTAACATTTACTAATAAATAAATATCTGCGTATGCATAATACTAGTAACCCGAATGAAAGATAATCCCAAATCCCAAAGGACAAAACCCGCGTACCGATCCCTTTAATTGTCCCTGGATGGGATTTCGCTCACTGAAAATAAATTAAAAATAGATTGATTCGTTCCAGATTAAACAAAAACAAATAAAAAAAAACTCGAAGGAGTCGTTATCGATGTATGACATTCTTTTACAACGAATTTATATGTTTCCATTCTGTCGTTATAATCTTGGTAGAAAGCGGCGTTTAAAAGTGAAAAAGACTGTTGCAGATAATAGGCATGACGCTGACCTAATAAGCAACATTCCAGCTTTGAAAGTGTTCGCGCTTCGCATTATGGCGAGCGGTCGAGGCAGAGGGCCGCATGCGGGTTGGGCAGGGCACGAAGATGGCGGTGTTTTTGGAATTCGAAGTACGCGTCTGTTTCGCGGTCTTGGAAGGAAGTGGCCTGAATGGAAGGAGTTAAGAAAAACCATCGAACGGGGACCGGCACGAATTACCAGCGAATTAAAAAACTGGAGAGAGTATTTTACCTCTCTCTCTCTCCTAATATTTTTGTCAGAGAGAGAGAGAGAGAGAGAGAGAGAGAGAGAGAGAGAGAGAGAGAGAGAGAGAGAGAGAGAGAGAGAATATCTTTAAAGATCTCTCTCCATTTTGTTAAGATTTAGATTCCAGAATATTACTCAGTTCAATGAATGCAGTTCTAAGGCGTAAACGGTTGCCCGAAGAAGCTTCTTTCTGTGAATGAAACTGTAATCGTAACTTTTTCATTGACCTAACCTGCCATTTTTGAAAACAAAACATCCTTTTTAGGCAAAGTCGATAAAAGCAAATACTTTTTTATTTAAAAAGATATAATGTAAAAAATCTCTTGCGTTGAGTGAACTAGTATACAGGGTGTAACAAAAGTTCGTTCTCTGTATTGCTAAAATTAATATTAGAATTTGCCCAAATTTGAGTACATTTATTTCATTACAATTCCAGTGTACATTTTTTTATTTAAAGGATAGTTTCAAAACACTATTAGAATACTATTCTTAATAGTTATAAACCGCATAAGTAGATAACTAGTAATAAAGTAGGCTCCTATAATTTATTTTGTCAATTTTCGTTTCAGATTAAGGAAAAAAATGTATTTTTACATTGCATTAACTACTTTGTGCCTACGTGACGTCATCGGTCATAAGCAACAAATCACCCATTATTCTTTATTATTTTCATGAAATCTCAAATAAACAAGTTTTTCCGTCATTAACGGAAACTTTTATGGTTTCCCGATAAGTCCGGGCTATTTATTTGCTTCACAGGAAAACAAACTTCGTGATTACGCTTCAATTACTTCCATTGAGCGTAACGTGGGCGGTCCTCAACCTACTGCATAACGTTTCGCGCACCCTCCACCCTCAAAATCCAAAGCGGTAGCACAAATTAGAAATAAACCTCGTAGCATTTTGCAACTCAAGAGCTGTTTTAATGACAAAAGATACTTACGTCAAGAAAACGGCATTTATAATTTGATCACCATAAATCATACATACGAATAATTTCAATTTTAATTTAGATAATCATAATAGTTAATTTTAATTACAACTTAATGAGAAAAAACATTTTTAATTTTAAATGAAATAATGCAATTTGAGGTTTTGAGATTCGGAAAATTGGAACCTGTTCGAAAAGGAAGAATTTATATATATATATATATATATATATATATATAAAATTTGATTATCAGCCATATTGATTTCAGCTGTTCTGAGCCTCGAGTGCATCGGGGCATCATCCGACTTAATAAATTAAATGAAACGGGAAAATGACAAATAATAGTGACGATATGAATTTGAAGTTGGAAGCCTTTTAAATGAGAATAGCGACGCACCAATTCTCTCTCTGCTGCGAGAATTCTTCATCATTATAGGAGACGAGTTTAGGATAAACGCATGACAGAATGGGGCAGAGTGAAAAATGACCATAAATTCAATAATCTATCTCTATCACTCTCTCATCTCTCAGGCAGAAGAAAAGGAAGTATACGGCTCCGACCTAAACGTCATCAGGTCAGCTGATTAGTATAAACAAAGCACATTGCGACAATGTCGATATAACCTATATTTAAAGCTACATTTTGCACCTCTTTATTAAAGATGAACTCTTGTAATTAACTTGTAATTAACTTTTATTAAATGTTAAAGTTTTTACACGAAAATCACGAAAGTCAAATGTTTTTGTACCGAACGAGTCCACCTCTTCTTCAGTGGTTTCCGATACTAATAATATTTGGATATTCAGTTTCCTTCGTGACATTCTTTCGTCCAGATTCGAATCCAGAAACCTTTTCATTTTAATAGCTCGGCGGTTTATCACTAAACTACCCTGGTGTGTGTGTGTTTTTTCATTTACGAATGGCGTTTTCAATCTTCATATACGAGTGGTGATCGAAAAGTAGCTTTACAATATTTGAAAATCTGAGAACATTTACGAAGTTTCCTGCAAAAGTTTGAGTTCAAAGTCCGACCCGCCATTATTTAATCACGCAAATTTCCATGTAATACAAATCAGCTTTTCAATGCTAGTCACGAAATTAGCGTATACTCGTACATGCACACTCCACATGAAAAATAAGGAAAGAGAGTTAGCCTGGGCTAGTTGGCACTGGGTTAGTTGGCCTGAGCGCTGTGCTAGTTTCTGATCCCCCTCACTGATTAAAAATATAAATTTCAAAGTTAAAAACAAATTAGAAAATGTGACTTTGAATATACGAGAATATTAATTTCAATATTTTCACAACCTGCTTTGTTTATACTGTCAACCGATCTGATGACGTTTTGGTCCGGAGCCTTATAGAAGGGGCACACAGGCAACGTTGTTTACTTCAGTATATTCTGTCATGAAGTACACATACATACATACATACATACATACATACATACATACGCGTTGTGTATACATTTTTGGTGTGGTATGAAAGTCTTGTCTAGTGTAAGTATTCCAGTTGGTACCGTAGGAAGATAAACTTTTCATATCGTGAATTAGGTTGAGTTTTGAAGTGCAACTCATTATTTCATTCCAGTGAGTTTTTTGTGCTCGTTCGAGCATGAATGTCGCTAACATACGCGCGCACTTTTTCATCTCGTGAAAAATTCTTTCTGCCCTGGACCCAAATTTAGTGTTTACCAACACTTTTTAGTTTCAAGTGTGTGTGTGTGTGTGTGTGTGTGTGTGTGTGTGTGTGTGTGTGTGTGTGTGTATACAAAGCAGTGTTACTTCCTTTCTTGTATGAAGAAAATGGCTAGCCCAAAATTTTCAACGCGTTTTTTTTTTTTTTTTTGTTAACGTACGCTTATATTCTATTGATTCATTTAGATAAAAAAAATTGTTTATCTTTTAAGGTTTATTTCAACTTTCCATTTTCGTCTTAAGTCCACATTATTAACAGTAATTGTAAATTCTTTACTAATTATTAAAGTGTCATTAATTAATGTCCAACCAATCAAAGTGAATTTTCATGGCTGTGACATCGCATTTGTGGCGATGATCGCCATAGAAAGCCAGTTTTGCGCATGCGCAAACTAATCTTAGTCAATAAACTTTTTAGTTCATTTCCGCTATATAATCGCTTCTCACTTAATTAAAACTGATTATAAAATATAAAAGAAAGTTTTTTGAATAAAGATTTTGGGGGAGATTTCAATTTCCACCTTTTCAGGGAGATTCGAGGTAAAGGTTATCAAATAAGTGCTTATAATGACTTCGAGTCTCTATCTTATGAATCACTTTGAACGATAGTTCAGGGGTTTAAGCGGAGGGGAGAGGGGGCCAGCCCCATACCTAAATTTTTTGTCTGGAAGAAGGGGGTGTCTCGATAACTTTTTCTACGGTGAAAGAGCGAGTGGTATAGATTTTTGGCCAAATTATCTGTCTTTTAAGAACTTTCTCTGTGGAAAGTCGAATTATACAGTCGCTAAAATAGACTTCAAACGGGATCGAATCTAGCCCGCACTTTGATCATAATTTTAACAAAGTCTCTTCTAAGTAATTAATAAATAAATGAATCCCTTCTTCTAATAAATAATTTATTTCAAGTATGATTGATTATAAGTAATTAATTAATGTTTAACTGGAACGGTTTCCAATTATTAAATAATAATTATATTATACACATTAAGGTTAAAAAAATAAACACGAAAGGTCATTCATAGTTTTGTATGTAAGTTTGCATTTCACAATAAATAAATGGTTTAACTTTTGAGTTTTGTCCTATTTTTTTGGGTGGGGAGGAATGAAGAATATATATGTTACAGTCATTGTCTAAAATCAGGCAATTTGTAAATTGACTGAAATTTTAGGCAGTTTATTAAAAGCTCGATTTACTTAATTAAACCTAACCTAGCCATGAATTTTTAGGCAACATATTGGGAAATACCAGTGGGCATGTATATGAAACATTACCAGAAAGGTTAGGGTGTGTGTTTATCACAATTTGACACATTGCCTGAATTTCAGTTAATTTATAAATTGCCTAATTTTACATATTGACTGACATATATATACACAGGGTGGGCCGTAAGTTTCCATACATAGGAAAAATTAAACGTTTGCTTTTATGTTTCAGATACCCTAAGAATATGCATTTGACGTAAGATCTTGTTTACTGATGAAGCAAATTTTTACGTCAATGGAGAGGTTAATCGGCAAAACATACGTTATTGGAGTAATGCTAACCCTAACTGGCTGAGTGCGACGAAGATGCAAGGTGCCGGTAAAGTGATGGTGTGGGCCGGGATATGGGGTGACAGAATTATTGGACCAATTTTTGTCAGTGGAAATCTTAATGCCGAAAGGTATCTTAACATGTTGCAAGAAGAGATTTTCCCATCCCTGCTAAACGAGGAAGGTAACTTCCCAGTTTACTTCCAGCAAGATGGAGCTCCACCTCATTATGGTCTTCACGTGCGTCGGTATTTGGATCAGCAGTTTCCGGATGCTTGGATTGGTCGGCGTGATCCTGTGGAGTGGCCTCCCAGATCCCCAGATCTGACCCCTTGATTTCTATCTTTGGGGGCACTTGAAGGCCATGGTGTATCAGGAAAAGATACGAGACATAAATCATCTAAAGGAACGTATCACCAACGCCATTACAAGCATAACGTCAACTGTGCTAATGCGTGTTCATCAACAGTGGGGAACACGTATTGAAATGTGTTTTCAAAACAATGGCAACCATGTAGAGCATATTATATAAATAAAAATGGTTGTCCATAAAAAAATGTTTATTTTTCCTATGTATGGAAACTTACGGCCCACCCTGTATATATATATATATATATACACACACATATAACCTTTGTTTTGCTTCCGCCCGAATTGTTCATTCTGACGAAGGTCAAGCTTGTCACTCCACCTTAGACCTACAGTTTTAATGTGAAATCCGAATGACGCCCCACCAGCAGCCCAGCGTCTTAACCACCAAGCTAACCAGGGTACTCATTTATTTACCAACCACTTTCTTTATTGTGTGGAAGAATGAACAGCTGGGTTTTACTGCACGCCGCCTGCTGTCAGCGGGTCTCGATCCCTGGGCCGATGAATTCTTAGTCAGCGACGTTAACCACTACACCACCGAGACGCATAAAAAAAAAGTATATAAAATATATATTTACATATGTTGGGGATGATGTCTGTTCTATATTCGTTTATACAAGCCTAAATGGGTACGACAATCTGCATCAAATCTAGTATACACGTTAAGGGAGAACCAGGGAAGGTTTTAGTAACACACCTTCCCCTCCCAGTCTTCCTCTAGGAGTCTAGGTTATGTTACAGAGTTTTTTTGCTGCGCAAGGCGAAGCCGGCATTCTAGTAATATTATATATATAATTAGGGATTACTAATATAAAAAATAATGCGATTAAATTTAAATCTCAAACTCTTGAGAAGTTATTTCTTTAAAAAGTGACTTGACTGGAAAATATAATCCTATATTGTCCTAGAAATAGTTTACTATTAAAATAGTTCTTGAAGTATTCGAGAAAATATTAATTTATTTTTCTAAAAACACTGTTGTGAAATATTTAATCTTTTTTTTTTTTTTTTTTTTTTTTGTTAGAAAATACTCCTGAAAAATAATCCTAGGTAATATTTGTAGTTAATAATCCCGTAGAAGATTTTCCACAACATTATTTCAACATAAAATACTCTTATAGAAAAATTGGCAAAAGAAGCTCTTTTGGGAACATGCAAATGCAGTTCTTAAATAGTCCTAAAAAGTGGGCTTTTGATACGAAAGGAAGAGGAGGAGGAGAAGAAGAACAAGAGGAAGAGAAAAAAAATAATAATAAAATGAGGAGGAAGAAAGAGGAGGAGGAGGAGAAGAAATTCGCTCCCCTTTTGCCCGTCATCATTCAAGAGGAATGATTCAGCACATTTTATGGGTCACAATTTTAGTTTGAGGGGGTTTCTTTTTTTTTAGTATTAATTTGTACGTAAATAATTTCCATTTAATTTGAAATAGATTTTGTTTTCTTAAATACTGCAAAATATTACAACTTTATTATTGCAAATATACGAGGGTATATATATATTTAATTTCTGAACCTATTGGTGCCTCCATACTATTAGAAAATACCGTCTAAATGAGAGATGTTATTAATGCCTGGCACCCATTTGATAACTCCTTAGTTGATACGTGTAAGGTAACTTAAAAACTCTTATATATATATGTATATATATATATATATATATATTTTATATAACGGATCAAAATTAACTATTTGGGAATTTTTCTTTCAAGCAGATGTTCACTTCGTGTAAAGGGCAAGTAAACACACGCATTTGTACTAATATGGGGTATTGAGGAGGGCAGGCAGAATGCCCGTAGGTTTATAATTATATATTGAATACGTTCAAAACATTGCTTGGGTCTTTGTTTCATCTATTCTTGTTTTCTTGCCGCATGAACGGAAAGCTGATGAACGTTTCGGTTTCTCTCATATTCTTCAATTTTACTCTCATCGTCAATTCTGGGTCTCTTCTAATCTCCTTGTTTGCTCTCGGAAAATGCTATGCCAAATTAATCGTCTGGTATAAACGAATTCGTTCCATAATGTCTCCTATGAAAAATGCTCTGTATGAATTGGTCCCCAATTAACCCACCCCTAATATTTCCAGTCTAACTGTAGAGTAGATTAAGCCTAGCCTTGTAGGGGTCAGCCTAGAGATTCCGGAAATGGTCCAGAGCGGCCAGAGTAAATTGAGGTCCACAGTAGGATTCCTCACCAAATTAGGTTAGGGTAATTTACCTTAGCCTTTGTTAAGCTATGCGTTGATGCTAGGTCTTAGACCACAATGTAGGCCTAATTTTACTGACCCAGCTTATATTATGTCCCCAAACTGGGTTCAAAAACACAACTGATCATTTACTGTGTTATTAGACAGTCCCTCTGCTCTTTGCTCAATTTTTGAGAGCGTACTTGTTGGTGGGAATCTTTTTCCATTTTTTAGCCTCTTCCTCTCCCTGTTCCGTCTTGCTCCCCCGTTCCTTCTTGTCCGTTCTTCCCGCGGCTTTTTCCACCAGCGTTCCCTTGTTTTTTTTTTTCGGTTGGTTGATCAGTAATGTATGTCTATTACCGAGCATGTTCTATCACACAGTATATAAATACTAATGTGGAGAATAACTCTGGTGAACAACCAATTGGTTTCATCCACCCAGTTATTGACATAAAAGGAGTTTAATAATTGTTAGATTAACTACCTACCTACTAAGTGGACCATTTTCGTTACCTCCCAACTACCCACACGTATCAGTTTTCCATATCTCCTTTTCACCTGGTGTTGAACCCAATTCACCTTCGACCTGCTTAAAATTAGAATTTCATCGGAAATTATCGTACGTTTGGAAGGTAGAATAACAATTAATTATTAACTTTATATTTTAAATCGTTTTAGCAATACAACGTTCTTTTTTTAATCCTTTTCGTACAGTAAAGTTTGAACTGTTACGAATACTTTAGGTTGATGGGAATGTACAGACTATAAACATCGATTTTAGAATTATTGCATTGCGTTGACGTTTGACAATGCGAACGACATTAGCACGCAAAACGGGATGCCACATCGAATACAGCACTTGCGATACGAAATTTGACTTCGTTGGACACCATGAAACCTCTTGAGGCAATGATGACATGACGTAATGACAAAAATATGAATACGACGTTGCAACTAACAAACCGGAATTTCCAGTTCTTTTTGAAAAAACATACTAAAGTTAGGTTTCCTTTAGAAAATTAGAGCCGTTTAAAAATGTGATAAAAAGTCTTGACTAGCACACCCCTTAGAAATATATATATATATATATATATATATATATATATATATATATATATATATATATATATATATAAATGTTAAACACAGACCGTGCATGGAACAAGGAACTCTTCTGGGAAAATTAAATCCACTATAGTCCGAATAAGTAATGGTAAATGACAAATACCATAGTTTTTCTTTTTCATGATGCTAGCCCGACGTGGGCAACGGGTCTCTCGCAAAGAGATCCCATAAATATAGCTTCCCTCACCAGCTATGTCCCAAAGCTGGATCCTGTCTGCTTTGCAGATAGCTGGTGAGGGAAGCTATATTTATGGGATCTCTTTGCGAGAGACCCGTTGCCCACGTCGGGCTAGCATCATGAAAAAGAAAAACTATGGTATTTGTCATTTACCATTACTTATTCGGACTATAGTGGATTTAATTTTCCCAGAAGAGTTCCTTGTTCCATGCACGGTCTGTGTTTAACATATAAGTTTCTCAGGGGACCATTCTGAGTTTGTGTATATATATATATATATATATATATATATATATATATATATACATTCAACTGCAAAGAACACGCAGTATAAATAACGTAAAGAACGACGCTTGTATTATACAAGCGTCGTTCTTTACGTTATTTATACTGCGTGTTCTTTGCAGTTGAATGTATATAATGTTACGGCATGTGGGAGGTGCCCCCTTGGGGCATTGGTTTCTGCGAGTATGTAGAAGAATTACGGCATTTGGGAGAGTGAAGTCCATGGTGTATTGGTATCGCGTCTGACCGGCAATCGGAAGATCCCGGGTTCGATTCCCAGGTGGTTACTTCATTTTTTCATTTGTTCCGTTTTCTCTCTCTCATCTTGCGCGGAATATCTCCTATACAAGCGTCGTTCTTTACGTTATATATATATATATATATATAGAGCTATTGAAGAATAGGGACCCCAGCCTTCTTTAGTTAGCTTTATAACTAACGAAAATATCATGATCTAACCTAACCAATCGTCAAGGGCGTACAGTTAACCTAACGATTGGTTAGGTTAGGTCATGATATTTTCGTTAGTTAGCCTTATAAGCCTAACTAAAGAAGGCTGGGGTCCCCATTCTTCAATAGCTCCATATATATATATATATATATATATATATTTCCAAGCCATACAGTGATGTTTCTTTTAAAACTCAGAAGTTTATGATCCCGAAAAGAACTACATGCAACTGCAACAATGACAAAAGCGATCTAAACCTTATAGAAAGGACCACTTTACTGATCAGTGATCAATTGACCTCTTGGAACACACAATGACACACTCACACACAGCTTAATGAAATTATTGCATAACCACCATTAGTCAGAATTTAGTTATTTAGTCTGTTTCGTGAACACACTTTTATCATCATCAAATAAGCTAAAACAATACGGCATCTGCATTAGTGCCAAGTGAAGTGTATTTATATAATTATGTTATGTAAAACATGAAGCTTGGTGTTGTTTTGTCTAAACTTAAAAGAATATAAGAGCAAATGAAAATAGTTAAAAAATAGTTTAATTTAAAGTCTTGTGCGGAAATCTTATACAAGAGAAATTAAAACTGGAATAGCCTACTTAAAAGCTGAAAAATAATAAAAGATAAAATGTGTGAACAGGCAACACTAAATAACTAAAATAGTTACCCATCCAAAAGAGTTACGTTTTCTTTGAAACCGTTTTCTTTGATACTTTTGTATTTAATTTTATGGATAACAGTAAGATATTGTTGGTTTTTATTGAAGTTTATTTTTCACTATATACATTGCAAACTAGTTTCATTGTATTAATAACATCGTATTTGTATTTATTAAAATGTTATACAGTATAAACAAACTACCAGTTGGGCTGTGTTTCTCCTTTGTAATTACTAATAATAATTTTAAAAATTCTCAACATTACACACACACACGGTTCGCATGATTAATATCTACGCGATCGAACTAACATCAGAAAAAAATTGATAACGCATAAAAAATAACAAAAGGAAGTAATAAATTCTAAATTTTAATCAATAAAACTGAATGGATGAAGGGAGTCATTATATTAAAACTGAATGGTATGCGGATGCTGAAACCAGCCACTACAAAGATAATTTATAACCATTTAATGAATGTAAAAAGATGGTTTTGTTTCAGGGATAAACACTTAATTTACGCTCTTCAGTTCTCTTGAAGTCATTTTGAGTAAACAGCTTTATAAGTAAAACGTTTGAGCTGGTTAGAAGATGGATAGGGACTCGTTGGTCTTTTCCCTTAGAGATATTATGCTATCAATCTTCAGAAGGCGCGTTAAGCTGTCGGTACTCTGCGTAATAATGCATGATGAACAAAATAAATTCGTAGAAAGTTAGTAAAGATATTCTCCTCTACAGTATATGAAAAAGATCTTTAGGACATTTACTGTCAAACTTGGCTCTTATATATATATATATATATATATACACACACAATAACCGTAGGTTGGTTTGATACGAAGACTGAAGTAAAGCGTGCAAACCCGAGGAGGGTTCGTTCTCGCGTCGCAAGGCAAAATATCTTTAATATTGTCCGCTATATCTACTTTAGAATGGAGCGCTAAACATAGGACTAAATGTACTATAATAATAATAATAATAATAATAATAATACATTTAGGGGGTATCTGACAGTCGGTCGAAAGTATACTGAGAGAAGTTGAAGCGATTCTTTTCCTGAGAATCGAAGTCCTCTGAAACTAAATGAAAAATTCTGAAAATACATTTCAATTAAAGAAAACTTTTCATTTTATTTTAAAAATGTACTTTCAGCCTGCCATGAGTACTCTTTACATAATTTACATATTCAGAGTACGCTTGGTCCTTCTTTTACACCCGGTTCTAAAGTAAAGATAGCGAGCGGTATTTTAGAGTAATATGGCAAATTTAAGTTAATTTTTTAATACCCCCCTGGACATAGTCCCGCTTGGGTATTTTCATTTAGAGTATCTTAGAAAATGCCGTTTGAAGTCTTTGACAAATAAATGATAATTTATGTTAATCCATTCTGTTACGCATGCATAAATGCTCTGGAGCAGTCTGTTTGTTTTTGTTTTTACTTAAATGGTATGCTTAACGTTGGCTTCATTTAATATAATTTGGTCTCTTAATTTTAGAGAATTTGGACTATTTAAAGCAACATTTTCCCATTTAAAGGATTATGGAGGAAAGCTGCAAGTACTTTTTCAATTAATCAGGATACATTTCAAGTATAAATCTCCTCGTTTCTTTAAATACCACTACTATTACTTTAATATATATATATATATATATATATATATATATATATATATATATATATATATACACACACACAGGGTGTCCCACAAGTCGGGTTTCGTAGGAAAAATTATTTTAAATTAAATTTACAAAAGTAATACATTGGAACTAATACAAATGTTCAAATTGATGTCTTATTTCCGGACCGTTTTTTTTTTTGGTTGCAGGTAGAATAACACGCATTGGCTAATATGGAAGCGAGTTACACTCGCGAGGAAAAGGGCTTCGCCTACTTGCAAAAAAAAAAAAAAGTCACAAAACAAGACATCAATTTGAATGTTTTAGTTCTAATGACTTACTTTTGTAAATTTAATTAAAATAAATTTTCCTATGAACCCGGATTTATGGAACACCCTGTATGATTTTAAATTATCTTTTACAAGCTGTTACACTTTATACCCTTTAAACCCTATATTAAACGTTTGATTATATACAGTGAGTTGAATAACGTTTCAAATACATGATTCAGTACACCTTCATTAGCAATTTTATTACACTTTAGGTTTTAAGTGAAACGTATGACGAAACTTCTAATGAATGTGACTGAATTGTAAATCTGAAATGTTTCTGAAATGAAACTTACAATGTCGAAATCACCGTTTCCTAAATTTCATATTAAAAGAAAAAGAGAGTTTCAAAAGTTATTTAAGATATGAAAATTTCAATTCAAACCAAACATTTGCGATTTATTACGTCTGTACAGGAACTTTATAGGGTTAGTTTTTGGAGTTATTGGGTTGTTTCTGGGATTGGGAGTCGGACTGGATGTTGAGTAGTTAAAAGAAAAGTCTAGTTTATATATTTAAATATATGGTCTATACGTTTTTTTTTACAACATATTAAAAGGAATTTATTGAAACTATGCATTTATTTTCTATGTAAACGGGTTTTCTGTTGGATTTGGATTTGGAGTGTGTGTGTGTGTGTGTGTGTGTGTGTGTGTGTGTGTGTGTGTGTGTGTGTGTGTGTGACATTTTTTTTATTTTTACATAAAGGTGAGCAAAACATTTTTTTTTTCTTTGGCAACACTAATTATACAGATAATCATTAGCAATTTGCGAAAGAAATAGATTACTGAATTTTCAGCCATTTTGGTTAAAAGATAGAAAAAATTTAGGATCACCTGAAGATCAGGGCCCCCAGCCTTCTTTAGTTAGCTTCATAAGGCTAACTAACGAAAATATCACGACCTAACCTAACCAATCGTAAAGGGCGTACAGTTGACCTAACGATTGGTTAGGTTAGGTCGTGATATTTTCGTTAGTTAGCTTCATAAGGCTAACTAACGAAGGCTCGGGGGCCCTGATCTTCAGGTGATAAAAAAAAAAAAATCTCCACCTTTAGTGGGGGTTGGATGGAGGTCAAAAATTTACAATTTTCTAAAGTTTTTAAAATTTGAATACCATATTTTAAGCTACATTAAAATACAGTACATATATGCTTTACCACCATTTATTATGCGTTAATAATGGACTCTAATTTTAAGTTTTAGAAATATAGTTTCTTACCGTTATTTGGTAAATTAAAATTTTTCTTTTTAGTTCATTTATTTCTGCATAAAATATCACGACTTAACCTAACCAATCGTTAGGTCAACTGTACGCCCTTGACGACTGGTTAGGTTAAGTCGTGATATTTTCCTTAGTTGGCCTTATAAGGCTAACTAAAGAAGGCTTGGGGCCCTAATCTTCAGGTGATCCCTTTTGTTTTAAGGTGGTGTTTTTTGATGAACCATAGTGGGGACAACTGGGTTGGGTACAATCAGGCCAACCATGACAGTAGGAGACAAAAATCCTCCATTGGGGGGGGGGGGTCCACGAAAGACGGATAGATGTTATAGGGGTGCCTTGAGCCAAAAAAAAGTGGGGAAGCATTGCTCTAAATAATGAATTACCTAGTAGGGTTTACAGTGTACATAGTTAAACATCTATTTATAAAGTCTGAATTATAATATAAGTGAAAAACTTCGTTAAGGACTGATTGTACAGTTGTGGAAAAATGTTCGCCGAAACAATTAGAAACAAATCTTGCCAAACTACTAATCATTAATTTTGGTGGGTAGTGTGGGAGATCATCTTTTTGTTTTGTTTTGTCAAAAAACTTTAAAAAAATCAACAGGAAACTCACCAAAATTAATAATTAGTAGGTAATTTGGGGATTCTTTGAAAATTTTAAGTTTTTCGATAAACTTCTATCCACAACTGTAGATTAGGAGCTAAAGATAACATTATATAGCGGACTGTGTATACATATAAGCTAGGATATAAATTGGGGAAGTTTGTTATTTCGTTAGAGTGAATTGTGTTAAAATAGTTGAAAGTCGTTAAACATTTCGATTACACAAATTATAGCTTAGGCTCATACCTTCATTAAATTCTCGAAAACTTATAATTCTGGTAAAGACAAGAGCTGATAATGAAATTATAAGCAATATTGACAATAAAACAGTTAAGAAATTTGTTGAGGAGACAGACAGACAGACAGAGACAGACAGACAGAGACAGACAGACAAAAAGAAACCGCTGTAGACATTTAAAACACACCTTAACCCTTTAACGCCGAACGTTTTTGTAGGGTTAAGTCTAAATGCGTGTATTTGAAACGGTACGTATTCGACCCAGTCGGCGTTAGAGGGTTAATTCATTTATTGGCGGAAATAGCTTCACCAAAATAAGTTGATAGTTTTAATCTTATATAAAAACTAATTTAGGCCTATAAGAGTGGATATAGAATTAGAAGATACAAAAAAATTCAGTATATAATTCAGTATCACTTTTCGAACCGTGTAATTCGATCCCCTTTCATACCTTACAGAGTTACGCCCTCAGTGCATGGATTAAATTTCTTTTTCTGAACTGATGCATGAGCTGATATTCCGTTTCACCTGAACTGCTTTTGTTCAAAGGATAGTCATGAAAACGAAGGAGGGAAAGAACGAGTGAAGGGGAATTACACTTATCGTATTAAAGAACTAAGAACAGTTTCTCTCTTTCTATAAAATATTAGTTAATGTAACTAAAGAACTATGTGTAAAGTGGATTATTTAGTGCTGAATTTTGTGGGGTACTGAAGCTAGTGTGATTACTGTTATTATTATTATTTTTTTGTTGTTGTTGTATTACTTTCAGAATCCCGATCATGTATTTTCAAATAATATGTATTTCTGTTGTGAGCATATGTAGTTTGATCATTATGTATGGGATAATAATATTCATAATATACAGTTATTGTAACTAAGCAAATCATGTGATTAAAAGAGGAATTTGACGAGTGACGTTATTTTCAATAAGTTTACCAATACTGGAAATGCGCTTAAAATCTTTCTTTAATCTTCATATTTAGCAAATACGAGTTGGAAAGATTTTCCGAAAGTAAAATGAATGTGTTGAAAAAATTCAAAAATGGGGCTCAGGGAGTAAGGGTTAACCAGAGTACGAGTGTCAGCACGGATGGAGAAATGAGTTGTAGAAAAGTGATTTTAGGTAACAATACTTTCAACACGAGAAAAATGAAGACTGGAAGTAACTCGACTTTCTTCGTGAAGCATTCTTCCTCCCTTATCGACTTAAGCGACGATATGTTTTGCGATTCCATCGAAAGAAATTCTCCATTTTTACAAAAGAAAAGACTAAATCGTATCTCAAGTCGAAAGATAATTTGTTCGAGTATGATCCACCGATGTCCAAGTGTAACTTTAGATCTTCGAAGGCCAGCAGTCAAGTTAAGGTACCCTTTGACCTTCACGATAAACTATCAAACCCATTTTACATCGAATGCAGAGGTCGCCCTAAAATTGTAGCTCCTAAACCAAGGGACGATCGTTTTAATTTCCAAAACGGACGAATGGAAGGACCGAGGAAAACAATCCTAGAAAATGTAAAGTTAAAAGCAGAAAAGAAATATCCTTTAATTAAAACTGACGTTAAAGTGGTGCAGACAAACTTCCAGAATGAAATGAATTTCTGTAAACAAACGCCAAAACGTAGCTTATCGCTTACGAATGGTATGAACAACTTCTCTAAGATGGAATTTAGCTTTCCTGAAGCTCTCGCGCATCAACTCGGAGTCTCTTGTCCGGCCAATTTTCTATCAGAATCAGAAGGTAATATTCTGCCTAAAATCTTTGAAAAAAATTATGTAAATGACAATAATCAGTAATACAAATAAAACTTGTTCTGACAATTGTACCATATACACTATTTTACACACACACACACACACACACATATATATGTTACAGTCAAAGTGTAATGGCGTAAAAGTGTAATGTAATTTCGCATAATGGCCGAAACTTTTAGTCATTTCGCGAAATGGCGGACATCGGAATAACATTGAAGGTCCGGTTAGTATTTGAAAACCTCTATATTGATAATTCAAATGTGTATTTGAAGAGTGTTTCTCACTTATTTGAACAGACCTGTGGATGTTTACATGTTTTAGCAGATTTAGTTAGTTAAATAAAGGTTTCCAATTTTATTGTGATGTTTGTTATTTCTATGAATGCATGACAAAAGTCATTTTAGTCAAGTTTCAGCTATTATGCGAAATGGCTGGTTACACACTCTGACTAACATATTTATATATAGGTATGTATACAGGGTGGCCATAAAGTCTGGGAACATAGGAAATTTTTCTCAGAATTAAGTTATCCGAAATCAAAAAAAATCTTAATATTTCCTATTTTTCAGACTTTATGGCCAATATATATATATATATATATATATATATATAATATATATACATAGAAAAAGTTTATATTAACAAAAGGTTTGCAGCGAAAGGTCCTGATCATACAAAATTTGTTAGTTATTTTTAAAGTTTTGAAGATAACTTTTGTGTCTCTCTCTCTAATTATTTATATAGTTTTCCTTTCATTTTTCAATTCTGAAGAAATAAATGAAAAATTCAAGGAACTCAGTTGTTAAGTTAATTTATTTTTTTAAAATTGAAATACGATCGCTTCCAAACTCTGACCAAAAATTAATAAAAATTTTAAACAAAAAAAATTACAGTCAGACAAAATTTTTGGTCGTTTATAAATTTGAGTTTTCTAAAAAAAAAAATAAAAAAGTCATTAAATGTTTTCGAACTTGATGACGAGATACAGTTTCAGCTCGAAACTATCGTCATGATGTCTTAAAATAACGAAATATGACCATGACTGAGTTTTAATGGAATTCTTTAAGTTATACCTAAATAATAATAATATTAAATAAATGATATTTCATTTCATTTGAGTACGGTTGTCCAAAAAAGTTCTGCGTTTTGTAGAACGTTCCATTTATAAAGGAACGTTTGTAAAATTTATATGGACAGGTGTCACCCCCAAAATAAAAAACTCCAAAGATATTAATACTCGTATTAACTAAGTATCTTTGACCATGTTAACTAACATTTCTACTGTAGGTTTATTAAATTTTGGCAGAAAGTAATTGTTGATAAGCTATGTTAACCCTTTAATACAGGGCGTGTTATTTTACTATTTTGTTGTGGCTCATGCCAGACGATTTTATTACGTCTTGGATCAGACTTTTGCATGGTTACTGAAGGGCTGATTAGAGACTAAAAAACTCGACCAGTGCTAATTCTTGTTAAAGAGAATTACACTTTCGTCCTCAATATTTTTAATGATAATGATACATTTTATTGGCAGGAGACAAATCCCATAAAAAAAGGAGACAAATCCCATAAATAATAATTATCGGATAATTAATTCAATTTTACCACCAAACTGAAAAAAATATCTTTAATTTCCTTAAAGGTTTAAAATGCTACAAATTCATTTATTGAATTAGTTATTTCGTGTCCATTAACTTTTAACATTTAGGTCCAAAGTTTAAAATAAGAATTTGACGTCATAATGAATCTATAAAAGGTAATACAATAAAATATTTACCTTTTAACTAAAACCCGAAAAATCTTATGAAAAGTCCTTCATAAGAAAAAGGTTTGCTATCATTTGATGTCGAGTCGAGTCAGTTTACTGAAAAAGTTAAAGTTTCGCAAAACAAATATAAATTAAAAAAAAAAAAAATTAATGTCTTTTTTTGATGTTGCAGTTCGGGACCGCAGCAAAGTCGGAATGAGGAGCTCGCTCCTTTTGTCGTCAGGAGCACTGCATCCGGGTAAGCGGTCTTTAGAAGCCTCCTACAGGAGGAACGACAAAGTTCATTAGGTGGTCACACGTAGGAAATTGAACGAGCTCTTTAATACATGAATGAGGGAGCCTCTTTTTCGTTGCGCATCCTCTGGACTTAATAATAATAAATAAGTGATATTAAAGTTATTATTATTCAGATCTTACAAACTCTAATATCTCTATTCTGTAATTTATCTTCATTTCAACCTTCTTATCCCGTTCCTTTCGCTCTACACACCAATTTAATAATTCTATTCTTGTAACCATAAAAATTTGTTCGTAATGTTAAAGTACTAAATATTAAGTCTTGTACAAAATGAAGGTTATTTAACAAAAAACTAATATTAAAATTAATAGAGCAAATAATAATTATACCAAATCATCCTAAGGAAGTTCACGAATCTTGACAAGCTTTACTAAATTCATTATCAGTTCTTAAAATATATCAGTAGTAATGTCATAGGTAATTTCTGTTGATACTTATCATATTCCAAAGAAAATTTAGTGTTTTTTAGTTCGTCTGACCATAACTGTACGTAGAGGAAATCTCTTACTGATCCAGTTTTGTATATTTATTATTGTACATTATTGTATATTTATTATTGTACATTTATAAATGAATGTACTTCAATTTGAGTTACATAAAGGAGATAAAATGAATAGAAATTGTATTTCATGTTTAACAATTGATTAATCGTAAATTTTGTATACTGGATGAATTAATCATCAAAGCCCTCCGATGAACAAATATTTTGATTAATTTATTGAAATCAAGTTTGTGGAAATTAACTGACGGTCAAAGAATGATCAGAATTTCAATGACTCTTTCGGCATCTTTATTCAAAGGAAAAAAAAAAACATCAAGGGAGTCTATTTCACTTTGATTTCTAGCAAAGAACACTAATTAAATATAAGAACTACCTTATTTACTTAGCAATTCTTTGGCATTTTTTTTTTAAAGATTGTTCGTTAATATTTAAGGGTTGTACGAACTATTTAATAAGAATATTTAATAGTCGATAAAGACGAAATAATAATTTAACATCCATTAAAATGATTTTGTATGAAACTTTGCAGTGATGGAATGCGTTTAAAAACAAAATACGCGCGTTTATGGTTTATTTTACGGGAAGTGCAAATCAGTCAGTCATTCAAACTTGGTTTTATTCCACATAAAAATCAATCCATCCATCCATCCATCCATCGAAAACACACTGGAATCTCGCCATAGTCTCAAATTTTTATTTGTCTAGATTTTCCATGAACACAAACTGGAATTTCTATCATGACGATTTAGAATTTTTTAATCATCAAAGTCGGTCTAGAATTGAGAACTTCGTTTTCATGATGTAAACTTTTTCTTCAACTGAAAGATGTCACGTGAAGTATCAAACTTTGAATTTTTAATATTAATAAGCTGTTCTCTAATAAGGTGCTTCTACTTTTAGTCAATATTTTTAACCATATAATATTTTCCTACAATAGCCAGGAAACTCTTTTCCCCACGATGTCAGGGTGAGTGTGCACGAAGAGTCACCTTTAGCGCGATCATTAACGGGGTAAGAGGCCAACCCAACAGGCTGGGGCGAACCAGAGCCTCATCGCTCAGTGTCTGCCACCGTAACCATCATAATTTGGTGGCAGATAATATGCCACCTAAATGTTAGAAAAGTTTTCCTTTACTTTTTACAGTGTAGAGTTGGTCTGGTGGAGGAGTGTGTTCCTTTCTTGAGCTCTCCACCTCACATAGATGAATATTGACATCCGAGATTGTTCCTTAATCAGGTGTCTATATAGTTCCCTTTTAAAGGCGTCGTTCACATTTACGTCAGTAATACAAAATTTCTTATTTAATTTGAAAATTTATTAAATAATTTTTATTCTTTAACTGCCAAGCTATTCTTACGCACGAGTACAAATGTACAGTGTCTTGTTTTTGATTTGGAAATGGTGTATGAACATTCTGCCTTTCTCTTTTCAATATTGTCTGGAGAGGAGCCACTATTTCTTGTTATTTTCCATATGTATATGTGCTATGTCTCTTTTTCTATTCCCCAAAGGAGTTTAGTTCACGTGACTTTTCCCAGTGATTTAACTCTTTTTAACTCATATTTTCGCTGTAAGAAACGTTCTTTTAATTGACTAACTACTACGTTTTAATACGAGGGTGTAAGCGCTCAGTAATATTCCATCTTCGGTATGATTATAGTGTTCAATAAAGGAAAGATTCCCCCACCTTTCCTAGAAATTTTTAACATCTGTCCTGTCACTCTCTTGGCTTTATTTGTTGTCATCTTATTACGACTCAAACTTCGCATTGTCTCATAATCACTCCCAAATCCTTTGCTTTTGAGTTCCTTTGAATTTCCTGTTCATTTGAAGTATAGTAGCCTATACCTATAATAGCCTATACTAGTTCCTCTTTTTTTTTTTTTTTTTTTTTTTTTTACCTTAAGAGTCGGAGTTTTTCAGTCTTAAATTTTAAATTGTTTGTTGTTTGTTTGTTTGCAGGAACTTTACATCATCTGGGTTTATATCAGTCCGTTAACTTCTGTGTTTACAAATGATATTACTGTACTCTGTGATAATTTCTTCATCTAAATCAGTTTGTATTATTATAAAAATAGTGGAGTAAGTAACCCTTGAGGTAGTGAGCAACGAACCTCGAATTCTAATGATCTTCCTTAACTGTACAGAACGGTCCTATTCAAAGGAGTGACATAACGAAGGAGTGACATAACAAAGGAGTGACAAATCGGAGATAAAATTCAAAGGAGTGACACGAAAATACCAACAAAGAAGAAGAAAGAACAAATCCAGAGGGAAGAGAGGCTTGCAACTGTTAGGTTAGGTTAGGTTAGGCTAGGTTAAGTTAGGTTAGGTTTCTAGTTTTTTAAATAAAATCTTAATTTTAACAATTCTGTCACTCCTTCGTTACGGTATTTATGTCACTCCTTTGTTATGTCACTCCTTTGAAATGTCACTCCTTCGATACAGACCCGTACAGAAGCTTACTACCGTCCTCTAAAGAAGTTACTTATCCATTTTCCATTCCCTATTGTTCTGTGGTCACATTTTTAACATATGGCAAAATCTGATATTATAATATATATATATATATATACAGGGCGTCCCCAAAAAATGTATACACACTTTAAATACTTATAAGGCAGTGTTTATTAAAATACATTTCATTTTCAAAATGTAATGGAATCTACAGACATTATTTAATTGTTTTGTCAACGCCTGTTTTCAAACTGACGTCCGTTCTGGTCCAGGCACTGCTGATAACGCGAAGCAATGGAATCGCAAACATCACGAAACATTTCGTTTGGTATTTGTGTGCATTCTCGTTCAATGGCTGCTCTCAATTCAGCGACTGTTGCAGGTTTTATAGCGTAGACTTTGTCTTTTAAGTATCCCCACAAAAAAAGTCTAGTGGTGTGAGGTCTGGTGAACGCGGAGGGTATTCTACGAAACCCCTTCGTCCAATCTACATCCACATCCACATCGTGCCAAGTACCACTCGCAATACTCCACTCTTCGGTCCGGATCATCTTCATTAATAGCATGGACTAATCTTGGAATGTAACTTTTCCATTGACAGCGCTTCAAAATGCGTTGGACAGACGATTCTGAAATTCCTACCTCACGACTCGCTTGCCGCACAGATTTTCTTGGACTTTGGTGATACGTTTCCAGTACTCTTTCTTGCTTTGTGGGGCTTGTCGATGTCCGTGGTCTTCCGGAACGCTTCTTGTGGACATTCTGAACAGTTCCATCGGCTTCAAACTTATCTCTAATTCGAGTGATGGTAAGTCGCGTTGGTGGATCTGTTTGAAACTCCCTCCTAAACTGTTTGCACTTCAACTGCGTTTTCACACTTCCAGTAGCATTTTAGAATGAATTTCCTTTGTTCAAAGCTTAGTCTGACTGCCATTAATTCTAATGGGTTTAACTTGGAAAGAAAGAAACATCAATTGAGCTATCAGCTGTTAAAGTGTGTATACATTTTTTTGGGACGCCCTGTATATATATGAGGGTGGGCTGAAAAGTAATGCCTCCACTTGAATAATCCTGGATTGTGTAGAGGTAGCCAGATAAAACCAGTTTCGTGTTATAGCCTAATATAGCCTACACTCATTCCACACGTTGGTTTAGTATCGATTACAGTGAAAAGGAGTAAAGACGCTCGCTTCAAGCAACGTGTCATAATTGAATTTTTGACTGCGGAAAATGTTGCTCCCATAGACATCCATCGGCGAATGAAAGCTGTGGACGGCAAACAGTGTGTTGATGTGAGTACCGTTCGATGTTGGGCGAGGCAGTGTAAAGAAGGAAAAGTAGGGCATGATGATTCAAGAGACAAACCGCGAAGTAGAAGCCTGTAACGGCAACCGACGAGTCTCATCGGAACTACGTTGACGAATTGATTCGTGGAAATCGTCGCATTAAACAAAATGAAATTGCTACAATGTTCGATATCTCCTAAGAGCGAGTGGGACACATTATTAATATTCTCGGTTACCGAAAGGTCTGCGCCAGATGGGTGCCTCGCATGCTCACTGCCGAAATGAAAACTGAGAGACTACGCATGTCAAGAAAATCTGCAGCTCTTCGAAAATGAAGGAGACGAATTTATGGACAACATTGTGGCAGGAGACGAGACGTGGGTCCACCATTATAACCCTGAAAATAAACGGCAATCCATAGAATATCGGCACAAAAATTCACCGCAGCCAAAAATCGGCTGAAAAAGTGGTGGTGACGGTTTTTTATTTATGTCAATGTTGTTGTTGTTGTTCTCGAAGACTTTAACGGAAGAGGGATAGCAATCAATTCCTCACGTTATTTTGAAACTCTGAAGAAATTGAAAAAACGGATCAGGAGGGTTCGCACTCACAAAAACGCAGTCATTGTTCACCATGACAACACACGGCCTGAAACCAGTGTTCAAACGCGAGAAGCAATTGAGGATCCGCAATTCACCGTCTTGCCGCATCCACCATATAGCCCCGTTTTAGCACCATGCGATTTTCACCTCTTTTCTAAACTTAAAGAACATCTCCGTGGAAATCGCTACGAGTCTGACGAAGAAGTTAAGGCTGCTGTGAAATTTTGGTTTCGTAGTCAAAGCTCCGAGTTTTACCGGGATGGATTTAAAAAAACTCATTTATCTTTGGCGTAAATGTATGGAGGTAGAGGGTAATTTTATAGAAAAGTAAATGTATCGTTTTGAAGAATAAACTCTAAGGTACATATCTGTTTTTGTTTCGATAAAACCCTTCAACCCGTTTAAAATTTATTTGAGTGGAGGCACTACTTTTCAGCCTAACCTCGTATACTCTTATATATATTTTTTTATGCAGGAAGGGGGGGCCAAGAGCGAATAATCACAAAAGCGGCCCCTCCCCCATAGCAGAAGGAGAGAGCCAAAACCAAGGTCGAGGGTTTTCGAGATGCCTAGACACTTTGCGCTTGAAAGATTAGAGGTGGAATGATGGACTGAGGAAGATTGTCCCAGAGTTGACCGGCTGAGTAGATGAAAGACTGAAAATACTGATTAACCTTGCGTTAGAGGGTTGGGCAGAAAAGGAATGAGAAAGTGTCGAAAGTCGGGTGCTGCGTGCTCTCCTTAAAGGAGGAGGCATACAGTTAGAGAGTTCAGAAGAGCAGTGTCCGTTATAATAACGATATTAAAGAGAGAGTGAGGCAACATTGCGGCGAAGAGAGGGAGATTGAAGACAGTGAGTAGAGGCGGGGAATTGATGAGACGAAAAGCCTTTCATTCCACCCGGTCAAGTACGGCTGTGTGGGTTGAGCCACTCCATACATGAGAAGCATACTCTATGCAGGAGTGGACAAGCGAAAAGTTTGAACGAATCGTTCAGCTGTCAGGAGAAGAGACGGCAACTGAGCAATCAACATGGAAAAGAAGAGGGAAAGAAGAGGAAGTAAAGTTGAAGAGATTTTAGCTAGATACCAGAAAGAACGAGAAGAATTAGAACGATAGGTTTTCACATTTTTGTCTGAGGAAGAATTTTTGGACAGTCGAAGAACAGATTTTGCACGATTCCGGACAGAAATATAAGCCGAGTGAGAGTCAGGAGTTGGATGGCGACGGTACCTTCTGAAAGACTCCTCTCTGTTCCGGATAGCATTAGAACAAGTAAAGCTAAACGAAAGTTTTTTTTTTTTTTTTTTTTGCATTAGTAGTAGAATATGGAATGTACGCCTCCATGCCTGAGAGAATCACCTCCGTGATGCGTTCAGCATACTCGGAAGGGCCCGGGCCACGAAAGCAGTAATCATTCCATGGGAAATCACAGGAGTACTGTAGGATACGAGTAGGGTGCTGTACAATCTGCTCTAGGTCATTTAGGATAGAAAAATTATAAGCTAGTTCACCAAAGATGTTTGTGAAATAGGAGGAAAGCCAAAAGGTTGATAATATTGTTATGTTCTTTTGTTGTAACAGAGGCACGGTCTTCCTCTTCCGTATCCATATTGATTTTTATCGAATCCTTCATGTGCGTCTCCAAACTTCTATAATTTTCTCACTAACTCTTTTCTGAAATATTTTAACGATACATAATTTTTGTGACACAGGTTTGTTGTGCTTCGTCTGTAATCTGTCATTTTTACACACAAGAAATATGTTCTCTCTCTTCAGTACGTTTAATACTTATCCTTTGTCTGTAAAGATTTCCATAATGATAGAAAGGAGGAGTTATTCCATTCTTACATTATTTTATAAGTGAAACATTCCATTTGTCCGGACTTTTCGCGTAAAGTTAAAGTCTGCAATATTCCCTCTTTGTAATTCTTGCTCAAAGCAGTTGCTGTCGTCATATTTTATTTATTTTTGGAACACTGAAAACGGACTCGTATTGCTTTCTTAATATTTCAGACGTTGCTTTTAAGAATATAATTTAGTCACGAAATGACATTCTGAAAGTCAAGTCTGAAAAATGTAGAGAAAAAAATAAGTCAAAAGAAATGATAACGGAAAATTAATCTATTTCTATAATTTTGCACAAAGAAAAGCAACATGGGGACTGATAGGATTGCTGAAGAAAGAAGATAATATACATTCATTTTAGTGGATTATCTTTTATACTGAGAGCAGTGATTCTCAACCTCGGGGTTACGCGAGAGAATCTTAGGGGGTACGCGATGGGGTCCTGAAAATATAACCCTTTTAATTTTATATACGATTAACAAATGGCCACAAGTCGCACGGTCGTAAAGAAAGTAAAAATCCTCTATGCCTCTCGAAAATCCAGGAAATTCTTTGTGTGTATTCAAGGGGTATGGAAGAAGAAAAAGGTTGAGAACCGCTGACTTAGAGGTTCTCTGGTTCCATGGTTGTTTTTCTTTGCGCAAGATTATACAGGGTATCCATAAAGTCACGCATCATAGGAACATAAGCAATGTCTATTTATTTAAGTCTCCATCAGGCCAACTATATTGACGAACATTCAAAGAAACCTGCTTTTTCGTTTACAAACATGTTTTGAGATTGGTGGGAATCATTTCGAACAGATAAATAAAACAAAATAAACAAAATAAATGTATTTTCCTATGATGCGCGACTTTATGAACACCCTGTAGAATGAACTCATTTTCCCGTAATTGTTTCTTTTGACTTTTTCCTTCACTCTACACGATCTATTTCTTCAAATTTCCTCTCTAGTCAAGTAGTTGTTGTTGTTGTTGTTGTTGTTACACTTAGTTTCGAAACTACTCTACCTCTTTTACGGAAAACTTTTTTCTTTTTCGTTTCAATATCCTCATTGTTTTCTCCGACGCACATTTTTTCCACTATTATTTCCTATTCCAAGAAGTACAGCATCCATTTCGTCATTTAATCATTAAAAATGGTTTCCTCGGCTATCCGATGTCCTATTTTATAGTCCCAATTTGTGTTCCAAGAGTTGAAATTGGAATACTCAATTTTACTTTGTTAAATTTTGGTTTGACATTTCCTTCTGTAATCTTACCAGTCGTTATTTCAGTAATCCAAATATTAATGATAGGATAACTTTTACTTCTTCAGTTGAATTGCTAACATTTGCTAATAGCAAGTTTAACGTTTGTTTTTCTTGCCATATAAACTAGTCTGTAAATGCTAAGTGTTTTTTGTTTGTTCCTCGTATCCTTATATGCCTCCTTTGTCTCGGTTAATACAGTTTTTGTTATATTTATATGGGGTCTCTGGATCGGTCTCTCTCTCTCAATACATAAAATGTAAAATATAATGCATATTAACTACACACACACACACACACACACACACACACACACACACACACACACACACACAGTGCGTTTGAAAAGTCTCTCCGCAGTCAACCAACACTTTAAAAAAAGTGTTTGACAACAAGTGTAGACGAGTTGCTCTGTGCCTGCAAAATGGTGGAAAACACTTTCAACACATGCTGTAAAATCAAAAGGTTATGTAATAAAATCACTAAATCATGGTTCAATGAAAACATTGTAGTTTTTCAATTTCCTACGCGTTTAACATAGCACTGTGGAGAGACTTTTCGAACGCACTATATCTATCTATCTATCTATCTATATAATTTTTTAGCGCCTCGGTGGTGTAGTGGTTAGCGTCGCTGACTACGAATCTATCGGCCCCGGGTTCGAGACCTGACGGCAGCCGGCGCGCAGAAAAACCCAGCTGTTCATCCTTCCACACAATAAAGAAAGTGGTTGGTAGATAAATGGGTACCCTAGGTGGCCTAGTGGTTAAGACGCTGGGCTGCTGATGGGGCGTGGTTCGGATTCCACGTTAAACTGTCGGTCTAAGGTGGAGTGAAAAGCTTGACCTTCGTCAGAATGAACAATTCGGGCGGAAGCTAACCAAAGGTGTGTGTGTGTATATATATATATTGACGCCCGCAAAGGAAAAGAAGAGAGATTCCAAGGCCTTTTGTCTTCAACAGTACACCTCCCACAGAATCGAAGACTTAATGCATAGGGGTTTCGAACCAAGTTCCTCTTTATGACAGCCGAGATCTTGACTCAAAACATGTTCATACAAAACCGTTTTGAAACTTGTGCGCGCGCGCGTTATATATACATACACACACACAAGTTTCGAAACGTTTTGTAGCAACACGTTTTGAGTCAAGATCTCGGCTGTCAAAGAGGGACAGGGACTTGGTTCGAACCCACTATGCGTTAAGTCTTCGATTCTGTGATCGTTATCAGATCGTTCATTAGATAAATAGTTCTTTGGCAATTCACTCTAAATAATTTAACTCTAAAATTTGTGTAATTTATTTCCACCCTGTTCGTTTAAAGACCCTAGATTTTAATTGGCGTTATTTCCACTAAAACCCCAAAGTTGGTTTTTTAGTTTAGGAATTATTTTCACAATATCGAATTCAATCGATTTTGTTTTTTGTCTTTTGGTTTTAAAATGTTTTTTTACCTTGGGGGGGGGGGGGGGGGGGGGGGGGGGGTAATCATATATTTTAATATGGAATAAGGTTCGCAAACGTCTTCTCCACAATAATAATGGAACGTCACTTGAATAGAAGGTATTGCAAAAATCCTGCTCTGCTTGATTTTTTTTTTTTTTTTTTAGTGTTGTAACCAGTTTCACGAGAACATAATTTTTATTAATTTGAAAAAGATTTTTTTATAATTTTATTTTATAATTTTATTTTATTATTTTATTTATTTTATTATTTTATTATTTTATTATATTTTTTTATAATACATTAAAACAAGTCAGAGTTTCTAACTCTAAAATACAGAGATGGTCTCGGAATTGTTGATCTTAAACTTAAATTTTTATGGATGGACTCAGCCAGTCTGAAAGCGAGATATGACCACTTAATATTAACCTTAACACCTTCACATTTTTATTCCCGACTCAGCGAAGGACAAAGTCACTAACTTTAAATTCTTTATTTGCTAAAATTTATTGAACACACTAATAAATATTATAAAAAATATATTAAATGGCAACTCAAGTACTTTAAATTGTAAGAGTAAAATTTTTATGAATGAAAATAACACAAACTAACGTACGCTATTTACACGCATTGTAGGGGTGCCAATAAGTCTATTTAAAAAAAAAATGTAGTCTCATTTACGTAGTTTTTGTTGGAAAGATATGGGCATCAAGGCTAAAATAATTATAATAGGTGTAAAAGAGTCATTTAAATTACACACACACACACACACACACACACAGTATAATGAAAAATTAAATTCTTTACACCCATTATATTTATTTTAGAACACGAAATTGATATAAGAGAAAAACTAGTACTAGTGATGAGTACGATTAGCTGTGAGCAAATATTCAAAGAGAAAGAGTCATTCCTAGAATATCTTTGAAATGAAAGCTAGGTCACTGAGACGAAATTCTTCTAAAAATTCAACTGACATCACTTTCTGTAATAAATGTGTTATTGGTACTTCTGCAATGTATATAAACAAAGTAAATTCGATTTGACCGTTTTCATTCATAAAAAATTATTACGATGTATAGTATTTGAGATGCCATTTAATGTATTTTTAATAGTATCTAATAAAAAGTGCTCAGAGAATTGATTCGGCGACTGTACATAAATAATTTTATGTCTATCTCTTTACATTTATATTTTCAGTTCCTCCGATACTCAGAGTCAGGGAAGTGGAGGCAATGACTCCAAGAGTGACTCACTGAGCCCAGAAGGGAGTCGTAAGGGAACTTCAGCGTCTTCCAGTGCTCAGTCCATCTCCAGCAATGGCGCCAGTAACGCGAGTCATCGAAATGCTAAAAAACACGAGCTGTCCCAAACGCCTGGTAAGAGGGTTGAGTTTAATGACAATGAATTTTTCATGTTTTGAACATAAACAATCTGTTTAGAAATTAATCAGTTTTAGAGGTTTGAGCCACGTAATTTTAAAATTCAGAAGTGGAGTACGTGATTAAAAAAGGGGGGGGGGAACCCGAATAGAAAGGAGTGGTTATGAAAATTGCGCATTTTGTTTCCTTTTTGGTTCTCTCTCTTTTCATTTGCTCTCTCTTTACTGTCTCCTTTGTTCCTGCTTTCTAGATAGTGTTTTGGGCATTTCCACGAGTAACTGCTTTGTCATTATACATCGTCATTATATGAAAATAAAAACCCACTCTAATAGACAGAGTTTATTTCTGTAATAAATAATTATGCAATATTAAATGTAATAAATTTAATAATAAATGTAATAACTATGTAAAAAAAATATATTAGAATCTGTATGTTTAGAACAGGAAGATAGTTTTAAATTTGCGCGAATGTACTTAATGAAAATGCCCTTCAGGTGTCGGGAGAATGGGATCTAACCTAGGTGCGAATTTCTTAACGGTCGGTCCCTGGACTGTTTTTCCCTCTTGTTTTGGTTCATTAGTGTTTCTGTATCCACCCGAGGAGGATGCCAGTGGGCGTCGAAACTATCGTGGAAATAAACTCTGTCTATTAGAGTGGGTTTTTATTTTCATATTTTGACCTTCACGTAGAAAAAAAGTTTTTTTGCATTTAATACATCGTCATTCTTTGTTACATACAAAAATAATTAGAAATTAATGGATTTTAAAATGCGCTACCATACACACACATGCTCAAAGTGTCTTTTCCTATGCAAAGTTACTGGATAAATCCCGGCAGTGTAATTTCTAATCACAACCTCCAGCGTGTGCTCTTTGGCCCAGTTTTTAATGGCACAACTGTGAGCTAAAATGTTTACCTCCTCAAAAGCAGTTCATCCCGTGTCTTACGGACTAAGACACTGACATAGATAAAGTTTAGTTTCATGAAGACGGCGCCAGAACCTCAACCTCGTACTTCACACGAAAATTTTGGCTCCAGAGTTCTGTTTAACAGGCACATCTCCTTTTCATGAATGTCGCCTTTTATGACTTTCTCTGCAACTTGACCCGAATCCTTGCGATTTCCTTTTACGAGGCTATCAAAAGGACAGGGTCTTCAAAGCAAATTCCAGGACACGAAGCTCCATTTCTTCCGAAACGCTAAATTACACACTACCTGGATTCGTTAAGTATACATTGGCACAGGAGAGAACATGCTGAACATATTGTATGCATTTAGAAAAACTTATTCCACAATAATTGTGAATTTGTCTCATGAACACAAGTTAATCGATTGATACTAACTTATCTATTGTGTGTGTGTGTGTGTGTGTGTGTGTGTAGTATAATTAAAGAATCACATGCAGTTATAAGAATCTCTAACTCTTAATTAAAGTAACGTACTAGTCTCTGTTTTAAAGAGCCTTCTAGAAACGTGTGACACGATACTTAGAATTAGTTTTCCAGTTCCTGCTCATCTCTCCAAAGACTTTGATAGACATTTAATTTTTATCGTACAATATATCTATTCAATGTAGTGATCCAAAACAAGAGCATTTTAAACCAGACTTCAGTTCTCTGTTACCCACTCTCTTCGACTGTCTATCCAAAAGTGTAAGTATACTCTACACTAGAAATTTATAGTATACTTACACTATTCGAATAGATAGTTGGAGAGATTGAGTAACAGAGAATTGAAGTCTGGTTTAAAATTCTCTCGTTTTGGATTACCACATATGATAGATATATTGTACGATAAAATTAAGTCTATCTGAAAGTCTTTTGAATGATCTTTCAGAAAGATCACTCTTGCAAGTATTTGTATTAAAGACAATCGCAAATGAGATTTCTTTGCAGTTAATCCAAGTAGCTAACTTAGTTTTCCGTACTGAACACGGATTTGGATCTACCATTTATCATTTTTATCCGTTTCTTAATGCACTATCCTTTTCTTTTTTTATTCTTTTACAGTTCTCCTCCTCCTCCTCCTCTTTTTCTTCTTCTTCTTCTTCTTCTTCTTTTATTTATAAGCTGACAATTTTATTAATGAAAGTTAAATCTTACTGACGCAGTAAATTTTCTTGACCTGTCATTGATGTAAGATGAACAATATCCGACGAATCAAAGTTTAAATGGTTCCTTATCACCTTAAACGATTGCTATTAATTAAGATTTAAGACCCGTGTTGAAGTTCCAAAATAATTATCGAGAAATTTTAAAAACGTGATTCACAAAATTTAATTTTACATTGTCCAAATTTTTCTTGTAGGAGCAATACTTAAAAAGTTTATAGTTTTTATCCATCTCGCTTCATCGTTTGAAGACTGAAGCGCCTTTCACAAATTTTCATGAAGATTTATATTAAGTGTTTAATACCATTGCGAGAGAAATGATTATTGATTCGTGATTTGGTCAAAGAAGTTGATGCATTTTTAGGGAGTTTTTGCAGCTGAAGATAATCTGAAGATATTTTAAAAATAATTAGATAAAAATGACCTTGGCAGGACTTCTCTCTCTCAAATTGTAATTAATCCCTACTTTTGCGTTTCTGCAGGAGAAAGAGAAAGCTCGGCCCTTCGTCAGGAGGTGGAAACTCTAAGGGCAGAAATCACAAAAGCACGTCAGACCATCCTTCACATGCAGGAAAGAGAAAAGAAGCTCAAAGACAGGTTGCTTACTTTATCTATTCATATATTATCTATTCATATATTATCTATTCATTCATATATTATCTATAACATTAAGAACTAAATCGATGAACAGATCGAGAGATAGATAGACAACGTATACTACATAAATACACTAACAGGGCTCGAAACTTCCTAATAATTAAAACAATGTAGTTAATAGCTACATTTAATATAAGATTCTTAATGCAAAGAAGGCTTTAAATAATTCCAAATAATTGAAAATTGCTCCTCTCCTTGATTCCTTATCATTATCATTTAGGGAAATACACACTGATTATCACTACAAAATTTTTAGAACATGATTTATGAAATTGTTGAACTGTTTATGTATGATAGGTGTTTACGAAGACCTACGCATACTTTTCTAGCTGTATTTGTCTGCATATATATATATATATTTTTTTAAGTTCGGGAAGAACCGATTCGCTTCTATTTAAAAGGGCATATCTCGGCAGAAAAACAAAGAAAAAGTGAGAGGAAAGACAGAGGAAAAAGAAAGGGTGGAGGGGACAGTCGAAGTGGAAAAAGACCAAGGATGACAAGGACTGCAGGGTTGAGCCCCATCATCCTTGGGTGCTAGGGCCGGGAGGGCGCACGTGAAACCTCCAGGAACAAGCACGTACAAACGAGCACAAAGAGCACTCAAGAGCACGAGCTTAGAACCCCCTTGCGGGGGGAATATATATATATATATATATATATATATATATATATATATATATATATATATATATATATAGTTTTAGTTTTTATGCTTGCTTCTTTCACCCTCATTTTCATACACTGGTACAATTACAGGTTTTGTCCAATCACTTGGATCACTCATTTTCTCATGGTTTTTGACAACTTCTACAGCCATTGAAGCACCATTCTACCGTCACATTTAATCATTTCACTACATATTCTATCAGTTTCTTCAGTTTGCATACTACTTGTTCAACGTCCTCGAATTTAATGTTTCCAGTTCCTCGGACACCAACGTACGCCATCAAAAACTACATTCACCTTTGCTTCCTGATCATGTACTTCACCTATCAGCTCACTGAAATACTTACTCTTAATCTTTCATGTATTTCCTTGCCTTCCACTAGCCATTCTTACTTTTCATATTAATCATTCAACCAAAGTGACCTTTGCAGTTCTCATTTCTTTCCAGAATAGCAGAATCATTCTGCATGCTGCGCATTCTTATTACTAAGTTTTCATTTATTCTCGTTTTAATTCTCTTCACTACTCGGTTAACAGTCCTTATTCCTCTTGCATCCTTTGTATAACTCATTACACCTTTTTTAATCAATTTCAGGCTGCGTTTGTAACATTATTTCCCATGCAAACACTAGTCTTCTCTTGTACTGTATTTTTCACCTTATCGTTCCATCATGCAATCGCTTTTTCACTCCATTTCATACACACCCACATACATCAGATCTTTATTGAGCATTCCTTATAAACATTCCACATATTTTGCATCTCCTTTGTTCATCATCTTGCTCTGCTCTGCTCTTGTATACTATGCTGCCACCTTATTCGAATTTAGACTTTCAACTTTTATTCTCTGTTCCTCTCCAACGTCTCCTTTTAGCCTTTTACAAGAAATATCAACCAGTTCAACTTCAACCGCGAACAGCTTTTGTGTCACATTCATCATTTAAAATATGTATTAGTGAATAAAAATATGCTATCAGACTCTTCTCAACACTCTTCCCACAGACATTTCTTTTATTCTATCATCCCTGTCATTCATTCCACACACATCATACTTTCCCTATTCAGATCACCCATTACAATCACTCTGTACGAGTATGTATCCCCTACGCTTCCAATCATTTCACTCAGCATATTCCAGAAATCATCCTTCTCTTCTGCACATCTATCATTACATGACGAATATGCTAGTCAATGCTACGTTCACGCTGTCAACACATTTATACTCTCTCATATGCACATGTCACTCATCTTTCATTACAGTCTTTTATTGACATCCGCCCCAACAAATCTTGGCCCTTTGAACGCTCCTTGCATCCTCATTTAAACCTCTGACATTCCACACTGCAAGTTTGCAACACGTGCCTGCCAAAAACTTCCAAAGGTAGTATTGAAAAGAGCCTTCTTAAGTCTGAGACGCACTAAATCACTAGAGCAGAATGCTTTTCAAAAGGTGGGACCCCAGACCAATCTCCAACCCTGTTACGCACGAGGAGGAGGAAGATATAATCCCTTCACCATGGGTCCCTTGTACAGCCGCATTTTACGAGGAAGACGGAGATCAATTCTTTATCCTATATCTCCAGGGTGAAATATCCTCAGCACAATATTGTAATCCAGTCAGCTTCATTCATCAAACCGACCTCGTTTTTCTTATCTGATCTACAGTAGGTACAATGACAATTATCATTCGACAAATCGCCAAGTGTTAAGTTAATCCGAGGTGACGTTGGAATTATTGTTAAAACATTTATAAGGATAAAACGACAGGAAAATTTAAATAATTTTATAAATTAAATTCTTTTCTAAACACCCAAACAGAATTTACTTCTGAAATTAAAAGTAGAACCGCTACAGCTTCCCCGAACTTCAGTATATTGTAATCCTACTTTCACTGACTTAAGAAAATCTTTTCTTTTATTCTTTTAAAATTAAACAAAGAAAAGAGTTAAAGGAGTTGCTTAACCTCGTTCGCAACATCTAAAGTCATATGATGGAGGGGATATACAGCTTTACGTGGGATCCGCACCATGGGTCACTACATAATCTGGACGCAGAGGACGATCTCCATCGAACAACTACCCAGACCTAATGTCGCTTCACTTCTGACTGACGGGAATTGATGTTATGACATTGGTCACAATTTACATTTAGCCCTATTAAAATTCAAACGAACTCTATTTCCTTTCGTTAACGGGTCCTATAGAATCTGCTCTTTCTTTATGGAGAACTTAATTTTCCCGTAATCCTTTTTTATCCAGACTACAACCGCTTTTAAGAACACTATTCATGTATGTATTCCATAGATGGGTAAAAATATCATGTATATGGAACGAACTTAGTAATGAAGTTTTATACTAAAAAATACTTAAGGTCTTACTTAACTCGCACACATCTTTGCAAAATCCATTAAAATATAGGAATAGAATACCAACCAGTCAAACTCCTCAGTTGTTTATAAATATACGTGTGGCCACTGTACGAGATGGTATATCGGATAAACCAAACACGGCATTAAGGCTCGTATTTATGAATATTTTGGGAAATCGATCCTTACGAACCTCTATGTAAACACCTCACTCACTACGTGAACAATTTAGGGTGGAGTGAAAAAACTTTTTTCAGAATTCAGTTTTATAGGGGCACCCAAAAATTAGTCCGTCGTACCAATAAGAAATTAGAAAGCTTCTTATTCAGTTTTGTAGTCTCTCTTGGTTTCGAATGATTTCATTATTGTGTGAGATGCAATTTTGGTGTGAGATGCAATTTTGGTGTGAGATGCAATTTTGGTTTTAACGTAGCCATCTCTCCTCTCGCTTCCATAAACTGCTCTTGCCGCTTCTGTTACAAGTTTGATACTCCTTTCTACTGCTTGTGTATGACAAGGGAATTGAAAGAGTTTTAATTTTTCTTCGCTAGTGTTCTCAGCCAATGATGTCAACTCCTCTTTGGTAAGTGTTTTGTCAATGGTAGCTGAAGCCTGATGGGACTATCTGTCCAAAATATAATATCAGTGTAGTCAAGTGCATGGAAATTTAGCTTCGATACACTGAACTCGCAAATGCTTTCCATTTTTTTTCAGCTTGAGATCTTGCTACTTCGATCCTTCATATTGGCAATTTTCGAATGTTTGACCGGTTATCAGCAATCATTGCAAGGTGGTGGTTCTCTTGATGCGCAAAGTAGGCGTTACGAATGATAACTTACCTAACAAAGGAGCATAGAGATATTGTTGGTGATCTTAAATAAGCTACCATCTGCCACAGGTGACGAGGTCCATCATAGCACCAAGGTTTTGTCTTGATCGTAAACCACAATGGAGCATAAACTTTGACAATGTATTCTACCAGCACTTTTAAACTATCCATCGGATTTCCACATCCCATGTAGAAACGCAGGATGCGGTTAGCAGTAGTCAACCATCTGGAATGGATCATTGGCCCAGGTTGAAGACTTGCTAAGTCATTGCTGCAACACGTAGAAGTAATAGCCTGAGAAGCTTTATAGAGGTACAACTGATCTGTATTTCGATCATCAGAATCAGTAATTGGAAGATTTCCTTCCACGGCTTCAAACTTAACTAATGGTTGGTCGACAGATTTTAATGCTTTTCCAATTCGTCCTGACATTTCTCATGGACCATGAGAGGGCCCATCGAGGTGTTCTAACAAATGCTAAATGGTAATTCATCGAAATGAAAGAAATAAACCAGTTTAAGGGTTTGTTTAAGGGTTTGTTTAAGGATTAGCTTCTCCTGACTTAATTCTTTCCTGTCTAACATAAAGGAAACATTGAAGTATATCTTGAGTTCATGGAGGATAATTGATTGAGTTCATGGAGAATAATTTTTTTACGACAGATAGTTACCGAACCAACGCGCGGTGACAATATTTTAGATTTGGTGACGACGAACGGCGAAAATATAGTCGATAGTTTAGAAGTAGGCGAGAGTTTAAGATGTAGTGATCATCAAATTCTTAGGTTTAAGTTATTGATAGAAAACACTAAGGATAGTAACGTAATAGAAGTCCCTGATTTTCGTAGGGCTAATTTTGATAGTTTTGCGGATAGGATGAGAGTAGTGGACTGGGATAACTTATTTATGGGTAATGAGACAAATTTGCATTGGGAGGCGTTTAAAGAAAGTTTTGTGAATATTAAAAGGGAGTTTACTCCTCGTAGGCCCAAGCGCGCTAGAAATCATGGTAGGCCCAAGTGGTGGACTAGGGAAATAGGCGAGTTCATAAACGAGCGTAACAGAGCGTATAGACTTAATAAGCGCAATGGCACGGCAGCTAACTTTAATAAATATATCGAGCTTAGACGTCAGGTTAAAAGATCAGTTAGGAATGCTAAGCGTAATTTAGAGATACTTATAGCTGCGGATAGTACACATAATCCAAAAGTTTTTTGAATACGTCAATAATCGTAAGCCGATAAAAGATAACATAGGCCCTCTAGTGGATGTTAACGGCGCTTTGGCTTCTGACGCTCAGGCGATGGCGGGTATTTTCAATAACTTTTTTGCGACAGTTTTTTACCGTAGAAGACTTAAATAATGTCCCCAACGTGGACGATATCGTTCCATTTAGTAGCGAGACTATTTTGGATGAAATAACTGTTTACGAGGGTGAGATTGCGCATTATATCGATAGACAAAGTTAGCAAGGCTCCAGGCCCTGACGCTTTTCATCCCAGACATTTGAAAGATTTGAAAGACGTTATTGTAGGCCCTTAACGAAGATTTTTAATCAGTCACTCGAAACGGGGATTATTCCTGACGACTTCAAATTAGCTAACGTCACGCCCATTTTTAAAATGGCGACCGCACGGTACTTAGTAATTACAGGCCCATTAGCTTAACGTCAATTGTAGGTAAACTTCTGGAATCCGTAGTTGGGGATCGTATCATCGATCACTTAGAAAATAGAGATTTGATTAATAGTAGTCAGTATGGGTTTCGACGCCATAGATCTTGTTTAACTAATTTGTTAGAATTTTATAACGAAATAGTGCGCGAATACGATAGGCATAGAGCAGCTGACGTTATTTATTTAGATTTTAAAAAGGCGTTCGATACAGTTCCGCAGAGAAGTTTAATTGCGAAGGTTAAATCGCACGGTATACGCGGTCAGGTAGCTAACTGGTTAGAGGAATGGCTTCGTGCTAGGAGACAGAGGGTCGTTGTTAATGGTAGTGAATCGGGGTGGTTGGATGTAGGTAGCGGTGTCCCACAGGGTTCAATGTTAGGCCCATTGCTATTCGTAATTTACATTAACGACATAGATGTAGGATTGACTAGTAACGTGTCAAAATTCGCGGACGATACTAAAATAGGCGGTAAGGTTGTTAACGAGGACGATAGAAATAGGCTCCAAGACAATGTAAATAGGATTATGGAGTGGACGGATAAGTGGCAGATGCAATTTAACGTAGACAAATGTAAAGTTTTGCATGTAGGTTCTCGTGTCAATAATTACGTACACGATGGATGAGTGTGTGTTAGCGAGCGTTGACGAGGAAGTAGATTTAGGCGTACGCATATCTAAGGATTTAAAAGTTAGGAACCAGTGACTGGAGTCTTGCGCAAAAGCTAATAGGATGTTAGGCTTCATAGCGCGTAATTTCGAATTTAAATCGAAGGATATTATATTGCCCCTTTACAAGTCCCTAGTCAGGCCTCATTTAGAATATGTCGTTCAGTTTTGGTGCCCGTATTTGCGCGAGGATATTGATAGGTTAAAAAGGGTTCAGCGTCGTGCCACGAAACTAATTCCGTCATTGCGCAACAAGCCTTATGAAGATAGGATTAACGAGTTAGACTTGCATTCACTCGAAACTAGGAAATTAAGGGGGGAGCTTATTGAAGTTTTCAAAATCGTTAATAACATCGATAACGTAAATTTTGACAAACTGTTCACTTTCGATAATAGCAATACTCGTAATAACGGATTTAAGTTGCGTGGCAGACGTTTCATTACTAATATCGCTAAAAACTTCTTTACGTTTAAAGTAATTGATAAATGGAATAATCTTCCCGCGTCAGTCGTTCACTCTACCAGCGTTAATATGTTTAAGAACCGTTTAGATAGGCATTTTAAAAATATTAACGTTGTTTAAAATAAAAAAAACAATTAGTAACAGGAGCTCTCGGAGTGGTGGTCGAGGATGAGTCTGTTGACGATTAATGCCAGCTTGTGACATGCCAGCAATAAAAAAAAAAAAATAGACTAACATGAACGAAGATGTAGCTCGTAGAGTAAACTAACCCACTTTTTGTTTAACTATCTACTTTTTTCTTTTTCTTATCCTCTCCTTACTGGCATGTCTGTAACTCTCTCTACTTGCATGTCTGTAGTTTGCATGGTATGACTGAGTTAAGACTGTTTGCATGGTTTGTAAGCGTTCTTATTTTACTTCTTTTCATCTTTCACCCCTTTCCTATTCTCTCCGACTATTTTTCTGACTTGTCGGCAGTGGCCGGCGGATGATGATGGTGAGTCTTTTTTCTCTTTTTCTGAATGAATGTTAACCCATGAGTGATAGGTGTTGCTACTTACTTAACTCCTTATTTTCTTCTCTTAACCCCCTACTCTTTTCTTTCTCTTGGGCTAACCTTAGAGTAGATCTTAGGGTCTTTGTTAACCTTAGCTTCTGTAGATCTGTAGATCTTCGGACGAAGGCAAATAAATCAGCGAGAGATCCTTTGGTGGTCCAAAGATTGGATTCAGTTGTTGAGTATTCCTGGTCTTCCTTTTTGCCGATTCATTCGCGGCCATCGAAACCATGCCTAATTTTGCTTTGTGCGTCGGAATGGAATTAGACTATATTAGTGACTGTAAATGGTTTTAGCGGATCAGATTCAATATAAAAATCTATCAAAGTAATCAAATAATCTGAAGATATATAAATTATAATGTAATACAGTATAAATAACAAACCGTAACTAATATAATTATGAAATAATTTAAATCTGTGAAAATCTAAACAAATGGAAACCTTAAAATGGTGCTAAAACATCTACTAAAGTTGAGAAACTCGACGAAAGCTTAAAAATTCCTATTTTTTGTTAGTATTTTTCATGAAATACCAAATTTTTCAAATTTCTGAGAGGACTGGGAGAAAAGTGTATAAGGGAAAAGTTAAAGAACATAAATAGACAAATCAAATGAAATAAAAATGATCTTCCTAGCATAAACACAACGGAAGAGACGCTTAATCTTTGAATTTTTCCTTAATTTTGGGGGCCGGTGAAGTTGATGTTGCAGGTAACTAATATTTCACAGATTTCTTATTGGTACCACAGACTAACTTTTGAGTGTCCTTACAAAACTGAATTCTAAAAACTTTTTTTCACTCCACCCTAGACTGAACATATCAGAATTAGCCTTCACAGTGTCAGCCAGGCGGTTCAAATTCCAATATAACCATGTAATGTGGGGTAGCTCTATATATATATATATATATATTGTGTCCATAAATTATCTTTACAAACTGAATTTCTAAAGATAATTTATGGACACTAAATGTATAAACTAGATAAAATGTAATGTATTCTTTAGAGAATCATTAATTTTTAAGTTTTTATATTTCAGACTATAATTAGTTTTACGTTTGAAAACATTTAAAAATTAATACATTTTTAATTTTAATTTTGTTTTATCATGTAGATAATTTTCATGTCATCTTGATGTTGTGGGTATTTTGGATTACCAATCTCTGAGCTGCGTACCCCGACAAACATTGGTAATCCGCGTCGCCTCTGATCGTGGTTCGATCGATCCAGTTGAGTCCCCAGTCTTGAGCGATTCAAGTTAGGGGGTGTTTTTTGAACTGTGAATTAGCTTAAGGTAGTCCGTGTCATATAAATTAGATGGAATGATAAATTTACAAGTTAATTGGGAATACTTAACCTAATAACAAATTGAGAATTACCGACTATATTTAATAATAATTATACGCTTGTACAGAAATCCTACTCCGACCGGCTTCTGCTTTAAGGAGTTAGCAAAATAAGCAAATAGCTTTGAACAAATAAGGCAACAACCACGGGTAATAACGAAAGCCTATCAAGAAAACACCACCAAATACAAAAAAAACTAGTATTGGAACGCAATTGAGTTAATACGATGCTAGTTTATAATGCAATGTAGATCACTATAAACCATCAACGTGGGCTAACCTCTTTTAATTCAAATACATAACAAAAATAAGATAACGAAAGCTAAACGTTAAGAATCAAATTCTTAAAGAAGATAAATAATTAACAATTATTTATATGAACAATCAAATTGAAAGACCAATGCCCACAAAGGCGGAAAAGCTGGAAAGTTTATTGTAGATTTCAAAATCAACCTTTCGGATAATTCAAATAAATTAAACTTAAAAGAGTATAAATTTTAAACTTTGGAAAGCGAAGGTTTTAACGAAGTAGATCTCTTTAAAAGCAAAGGAAGTTAAATGCACGAAGGCCAGGGCCGGCTCAAAGGGTTGTGGCGCCCGCCCCCATTCCATTTTTTATATAAAGGTTTTTAGTTACAAAATATTTTTTGTATATAATTTTATTGTTTATTTCATTCAGTACATTTTATTAAAATCTTAAAGTAAAATATATATTTTATTAATTTGAATTCAATAACTGTAAACCAGGTAGCATTAATAACGTACATACTCGTTAAAATTTCGGCTTCAAAGATTAACTTTTCGGGCCTTAGCAGCTGCAAATCTTTGGATTATTTCATCCAGATCTAAATCCTTGGCGATGGCATGTTTAATTGATAAGGTTGTCAACCCATCCAACCGATCTTGTTTCATCGTGGAACGGAGATAAGTTTTGATTAATTTCATCTTTGAAAAGCTCCGTTCTGCGCTGGCCACTGATACTGGCAATGTTACAAGAATTCTCAGCGCCACAAAAAGATTTAGCACTGACGCCGTCAAATTTTTTGAGCACATGAATTGCAGTGTGTGAGAGGTCTGGAGTACAGTCAACAATTAGAGAATAATATTTGCTAGCTTTCAATTGTTTTACAATTTTTTCTTTAACGGCTTTAACTCAATATTTGAATCATTTCATTTTGTATGTTTTTCCCCAAGTAGTGATGGTAAATTTCTTTATTTGTAATTCTTCTTACGTGTTCTTTCATTACTGGATCAAAACATTGCAAATAGCTCCACGATTTTCAAAAAAATTCCATTGTCGTCCTTGTATAATTGATCCGAATTTCCTCGTAATGCAATATTTTGAGAAACGTGTAATTTTATTATAGAAAAAAGACGTTCTAGAACGTTTCTCCAATGCTTGGTATTTTCGTCACTTTACTTTTGCTGAATTGAATCTATTGTTGAATTGCAATTCAGTCGTTTGATGAAATCATTCCATGTTCTAAAACAACTCAAGTGTTCGGCACTTGTTTCATGTACTTTTAATCTATTATTTACGTTTTTCCATTCGTTAACGGCGTCAAGATTCAGTGAGATTAATTTTTTGGAAAACAATTTACAACAGAAACAAAACGCGGCATCTTTAGATTTAGAATATAAAAGACAATCGCGCTTGTACTTTTCCCCATTTGGAAACGTTCGATAATAGTTTGTTGCATTAAATTTTCTATTTCTACCAGCTTGGATAGTTATGGGAAACTCATGATCTATTGCTTGCACGGGACCAATTCTTACCAGCAAATCGATATAGACTGCGTATTTTCGGGCCACTTTGCGATATCAGAATAATCAATTGTTGTTTGCGGAGTTGAATTCCAGCGAGATGCATGACTGCTTTCATCTGGAGCGTTTTCGCTAGAAACATTCTCAATAGCCTTTTCACATTCGACAGCTAATCTTTATGGACTGTTTCCATCGTCGTTTAACACAATGTTTAAGTTAATTGCTGTTTGACTGGTGGATGCTTCAGCTTATCTCTTAAAAAATTTTGTGAGGCTGCCTTTACCTTTTGCCATGGACAATTCCTTTTCGGCTTTTCTCTTCCGATATTCTGCTCCTGATGGTTTCTTTTTCCCATATATTGCTGGAAAAATTAAAAAATAAATAAAAACAGCTAATTTTTTTAAATTATATTCTTGAAAATATCTGATTTACGAGAAAAGTAAATATTTTTAATATCTTATTATCGGTGGTGAAAATCAATATTTAGAAAATTTAAAAATACTAGCCAGCCTCCAAGCCTAATAGACATGTACACATAATTAAGGATAATATCAATGAGATAGTTTATGTAATGAATTTTTACTTGAAAGGCCTTACTTTTATTCCATTCGACCTAATTTTCTACTACTTATCACTAAAATGTAAAACACCAGATATACACACATTTTACTTGCATATTTTGATGAATTGGGCCTATTATTATAGTAAAAACAAAGGGAAAATTGCAAGAAAGTGGCAGTAGGCTACTAGGCTAACACCTGGTCATCACTAAATTCTTGAGCAAACGTAGTTATATTTAAGTTTTGAACCACACATATTCATATCATTCAAACACTTTCTAGAACACAAGGTGTCGACATTACTTCATATATTGATATCCTCCTATAGCTACCACTAATGCAAGATTCTACATTTCAACAAAAGAACAGAGCTAAAATATGAGCTAAACATTTTCGCTGGTAGGAAACCATTCATCAGCAAAATTTGGCGTGAGGGAATGTACACTAAAACACGAACACAGCCTTATTATATAGGGTGGGCCGTAAGTTTCCATACATAGGAAAATTTAAACTTATGGTCTTCACGTGCGTCGGTATTTGGATCAGCAGTTTCCGGATGCTTGGATGGTCGGCGTGGTCCTGTGGAGTGGCCTCCCAGATCCCCAGATCTCACCCCCCTTGATTTCTATCTTTGGGGGCACTTGAAGGCCATGGTGTATCAGGAAAAGATACGAGACATAAATCATCTAAAGGAACGTATCACCAACGCCATTACAAGCATAACGTCAACTGTGCTAATGCGTGTTCATCAACAGTGGGGAACACGTATTGAAATGTGTTTTCAAAACAATGGCAACCATGTAGAGCATATTATATAAATAAAAATGGTTGTCCATAAAAAAATGTTTATTTTTCCTATGTATGGAAACTTACGGCCCACCCTGTATATACTCTGATGTAGCTGTGGTGATAACTTACCTATAATATGATTAAAAAATTAAGAAGAATTGCAGCGGTCTGGTGAGAGTCGACGCTGCCTGAGAAACAGCTGGATCATTGTTTACATTTTCCTCCTCCCACGGCCACACTTCTCTCCTCCCTCACCTCCCGCGCCCTAATTTTCTATGTAGAATTCCTTTTTTAAACTGTTCACTTGTTTCTTGATAGCAACAGAAAAAAAAATGACAAAATATCGCTCTTTCGATTTTTGGCGCCCCCTAAATTTCGGCGCCCTGAGCCAGTGCCACATTGGCTCGCTCCTTAAGCCGGCCCTGACGAAAGCAAGAAAAAGTGTACACTTCTTTATATCTTAAATTTTAACCTCGCTTGCTAACCTCTGACTGCGCTTATCGCACGATTTCAGACGCCTGGCAGTGCGGTTTACGTTGCCGGTTTCTTTGGCGATGTTGAGCAAGCGTGCAAACAATAGTGTGTGTGTGTGTGTGTGTGTGTGTGTGTGTGTGTGTGTGTGTGTGTATTACACACATACACGGTGTCCCATAAGTCTGGAACCATAGGGTAAAATAAGTAATTCATGTTTTTCTGTTTATGCAAGTGCCCATGTCTGAGTAAGAAAGAACGCATCCAGGTAATTCTGCTCGTAGGAAATCGGAGTCAGAGGGAGGTCGCTAAGGAATTTAACAGGTTGCATCCGGACCGCGCGCCGATAACACACAGCTGTGTCGGCAAACTTGTAGCAAAGTTCAGGGAAACGGGATCCATAGGAGATAAACCACGCAGTACCTCCTAGAACATCCACCGACGATGACACAGCCGCTACCATCCTCGCTCATTTTACAAACAGTCCCCAAAAGTCTCTTCGGCGTTTTTATCATTTTGCCCTATGGTCCCAGACCTACGGGACACCCTGTATATATTTGTTATGACAGTTTTATATTTACTTTTTGGTGTGATTTATACCTTTATTTTAGCCTGTTTTCCTTTAAACCACACAATATAAATTTAACCCAAGGTTATATAATATCACTTTTTATATATTCTTATTTCTCTGTCAATTCGTGTAAGGATATATATATATATATATATATATATATATATATATATATATATATATAGTGATGTAGGTCACATCCGCACATTTTCTCGCATCCGCACCCGCACTTTGGACTGCGGATGTCGTGCGGATGTGGACCGTTGAGATAAAATGTCATTAATAAGCGGAAATTATCAAATTCTATTATATTAATAGACTAGTTCATTGTGCGCAAAAGTGATGCAAGCGACAAGACGAGAGGCTGTTCTTGTATGAAGTTACTCTCTTGCAACCTACTTAGATCCACGTTACAAAGCTAAGTTATTTTCACCTAGTACATTAGAACGAGTTAAATCATCACTTGGCAAAGCAGTTTTCAACTGCTTTGCCAAGTGATGATTTAACTCGTTCTAATGTACTAGGTGAAAATAACTTAGCTTTGTAACGTGGATCTAAGTAGGTTGCAAGAGAGTAACTTCATACAAGAACAGCCTCTCGTCTTGTCGCTTGCATCACTTTTGCGCACAATGAACTAGCTTCAATCTCTTGAATCTGTCGCTTCGCCACCCACCAAAAGAATAAAAGTTTCAGTGACAGAACGAACACCTTCAACAAGCAAATCTATCACAGAATCTGTCTCTCAGTTTCTTGAGTCAAGCAGCAATGACGAGACCTACGCGATGTCAAAAGATGTAGTAAAAATGATCGAGAGCTATCACCAAGAAAAACGCCTGGCTGCATGTGACAATCCTATTAGTTGGTGGAAAAATACGCAGAATATCTATCCATACTTGAGTAAACTTGCAAGGAAACATTTAGCCTGTCCTCCAACAAACGTACCAAGCGAGAGATTATTTAGCAGTGCTGGATTAATATATGATGAAAAGAGAAACAGACTGGCAGCAGAAAAGGCAGAAAAATTAATGTTCCTTAAGCATAACCTTCCTATAATTAAGTTTGAACATTAAACGATGAACATCTTAGTTTACTTTATTTTAATTACTCATTTATAAATATGCCTAATAAAACTTTAAACTTAATATAAATAGTTATCAAGCTAATTAAAGATCTCTTTCTATAAGGGTGGAGGTTGGGGAAAGAGGTCGGTGGGGTGCATTTGAGTTGGGTTCACGTCCCGCATCCTGGTAACACAATTATGGTTTCTAATTGTGGCTGAAACTCAACAACATATAACGAATTTATTTGCAGACGAATTCACTAATTGATTTCTATATTAGTTAGATGCTTGATATTATTTTATATGTTCAGAGAAAAGTACAGCAATTATTGTACAATTAATCAATTATACTACATTATAGCTACAGCTCTCTCTATATAATAACTTATTATATACGTTAAAGGTTAAACACAACAAATCTCGAATATATCCTAAAAAATAACGAAAATGTAGACATCCGCATCCGCGGATGTTGAAATCAAACATCCTCATCCGTATCCGCAGATGTGAAAAAAATGACATCCGCTACATCACTAATATATATTATATATATTATATATATTATATATATATATATATATATATATATTCTTTTTTTGTAAAAAAAAAAAAGAGGTGCCGGTGCTCATATCTTGATGAATTGTAAAATTCCTCTCCCACCCCTGCCCTCTTCCTGCGCCCCCTGCCCCTTCTCGTCAGCCAACGAATTGTCATGTGAATTTGTTGTTTCCGCCAAATGACTCAGTCGAGATGGGAATGTTAATTTATTAGAGCGGACGTGTGTCAACGTCGCTCTGAAAAAAAAAAGTGCCGGTGCGCCGTACCGGCACGTACCGTCACAAGAAAAGCCCTGTCAGTGTATATATACATATATACACACATACATATATACACACACATAAGCGAACCTGTCCAAAATAATTTCGGACAAATGTAAATTTGGTGCAATTTTATTGCAATTTTGTGAATATTTTAGTGTAGAATAGTTTAATTTTTAATTTTAGCCAGACACGAACTTGTCTTTCTATTTCTGATCATATATATATATATATACACACACACACACACAACACACACACACGTTATAGTCATGCCAATTTATGCATGATATTTCATATATAAAACATTATTATTCAAAAGCCAGGAAGCCTGCTAAAAGTGTATGCAACAGCAACCAACCGTTGAATTTTTGGGGTAAAAGTTTCGTTGTATTGTAATGCAATGAAATGCAGGTTGCATTTTAATGTTTAAAAATGTTAGAAAAAGAAATTATCTTTTTTAGTACCAATGATGAGCACGGTGGTTATGCAAAATGGTACTCTCTTAACAGTGACTGTAGACCGAGTATCGACTGTCTACAGCGAAAAGATTAAAAAAAACAAAAACGAATGTCTATTACAGAACTAGCATACCCGCCCGTCTTAGACATTTTTTTTCTTTAGGTAAATATGTCGATGCGTACCCGCATAAATATGTCGATGCGTACCCGCATAAATGTGTTGATGCGTACCCAGCATACCCGCTAGACCGCGGTGCTGGGGTCTTTGAAAACTGTAGCAACAAATTCTTTTTTTTTTATTATTATTATTACGGGCGACAATGTGAAGCTCAAGTTTTTCATGGCTGCTTTCTTTTCTATAGTTTTATCGCCGTGCTGGGTCCTTCTGGCCCAGTAATTGGTGGGATGGGGGGTGGGAGGCTGGTCACACACATTTTCGTTCATTATTCATCACCCCCATTCACCATACGAAGTTTGGTCGAAATCGGTTTAGAAACAGTTTTTCTGCGGACAGAAACAGACAGATTCTCGGTGAATTATAGTGGTAATACAATCTAATAAAGCGTATTTTCAGAAACCTGCGTCCCTTGTCAGTCCCCAAAAGCCGTTTCAGTTGAGATTGATGACAAATCCGCGAAGATCCTTTATTATTTTACGTAAATGAATGTCACTTGTGCCGTTGATACCCCTGAATCTGCTTCTGAAACCGACCTTGAACACAAATTCCAAATTTGAATGCAAAACAGTGCAACGTGTTTTAATGTTGCAGATTAGGTGAACATGCTTTGAGAGGCGTCGCGGAACGCCGTTACAACCTCACTGGTTCTTCTCCCGCGAGGATTGAGAACCTGAGCCTCGGGGAACGAAGACCGTCAGCCCTCGTCAGGAGGTACGCCCATTTGTACGACCAGACTCGCCTCGACGCTCTTGACGCCCTTGATGCCCTTCCTGATCTGCGACAAGCGGACGAGCTTAAAGCGAAGCTTCTTTTCAGTGTTGTTGTGGTGAGATTTTACATTAACATTTTAGTGCTTTCAGTATTAGCACTGAGGAAGGGAGTGTTGTGTGTGTGTGTGTGTGGTGTGTGTGTTCAAACAAATGCTGGCTCAGTCTTAAATATATGAATATGTACAGGGTAGCCCATAAGTCTCAATCGGTTATAATTAAAGCGAAAATACAAAAACACAGTAAAAAGTTTATAAGCAGCTTAGAAATATTTATTATTGAAAGTGCAAAATATAACCATCTCGACAAATATATATATATATATACATAAGCTAGATAAATATTCGCTTTAATTATAACCGAACAGCACTTGTGGGCCACCCTGTAGAGTGTTTGTGTTGGGGGTTCAGTTCTGCTCGTGTCTTGAGGAAAAAAGGTAATATTTAAAAAATATTTCCGAAATTGAGTTGTTAAAAATTAATAATTTTAGAGCTTAAATGAAATTAACATTTTTAAAAAAATGGTGGTTTATATCCTTTGAAGAGGCTTACAAATTGATTAAACTTGTATTTATTTGCATTACCCTCCAGATTTATTAGAATCGTAAAACGAACCCTTTCAAATTATATATTGATGCACGCGGAAGTTACCTCATTATGCAAATCTTACTTAGCCTCGCAACATTTTTCATTTCTCTCTTGATAAAGTAAAATTTTAAAATATTTTCATTTTCATACGTAAAACTTGACGCATGGAAGAAATTTTATCTTGTATTTGACTCAGGCGCGGGAAACTCTTTGAATATACATACCTTGCTCGTACTTATTTTTATTAAGAAAGTTTTTCAATTTTATATATATATACACACACCAATTTAACATGCTGTAGTTAAATTGACATGTTGTTCATCCTGCAAATTGGATTTCTGATATGTTAATGATACGTTAAACTGATTTTATGAATGAAGCTTGTTAAGATGGAATAATGTTAAAGTTGTTATTACTAGTGACGTCAGCTAATAACAGTTTAGTTCAGAAAAAGTGGTTTCAATCTCATTTTTTACTATCCAACTCGTATTTTAGGAGGTAAATAATTCTTGCGTTACTTATAAACGAATTTCATATTTTGCAGAAATTGGAAAAATAACAATTATCTGTTTTTTAACACGATTTTTAAATGGTAGCTGAACTCTTAATAGATGAAATAGATTTTTTGCAATAATTATTTTGAATTATCACATCCTAATACATATATTTAAAAGATTGAGATAAAAAAATATTATAAACGAGATGAAACACAACTTGTTATGCCTCTTTCGTGATTAAAGACGTTGTAAAAGGTTGCGTGTATATCTCGTCTAAATGAAGCTAACTACATCGTTTCGTTAGATCGGGTTTATAGGACTTTATTCCGCATCCAATCGCCTCCTTTTCAGCTCGCTTTTCGATCTGTCTCGACCACGTCTTGCCTTCTTCGTGAAGAGATTCGTCGCACTCTCCAAATGGCTCCTCCTCCGCCGGTCAATGGTTCATACGAGGGCAATACACTTTATGAGGGTTCCGACTCGCAATCGAAAGCAGTGGACCTCGCAATATCCTCCTACCTCGCCTACAACATCGACAACCACGACCTTACCAAGAGCGTTGACGTAAGTTCACTCAGTATCCAACATCCTGCGCAGTGCGTCGCGTGCGATGGGTGTAGGACGAACCGCGACTTTAGACGCGATCATGTATCAACTAACAAATCGAAGGTTTCTTCATAGAATATTTATAATTTTATACAGATGAACTTCTCCAATAATGGAACTTCTCCAATAATGGAACTTCTCCAATAATGGAACTTCTCCAATAATGGAACTTCTCCAATAATGGAACTTCTCCAATAATGGAACTTCTCCAATAATGGAACTTCTCCAATAATGGAACTTCTCCAATAATGGAACTTCTCCAATAATGGAACTTCTCCAATAATGGAACTTCTCCAATAATGGAACTTCTCCAATAATGGAACTTCTCCAATAATGGAACTTCTCCAATAATGGAACTTCTCCAATTGTTATTTTTTAATAAATTATAGTGGACATTCACTTAGTTGTGCAGGGGTGATGTATGGAGAATTTTGTCATTTGGAAAGCCTAAAATACTTAGCTAAGTTGCTCCAAACGCATCACTTTTCTGCAAAGGCATTTTATGATAAAGATAAAATGATTGTTACATTAAAAGATGAAGTTTGCTTTTATCCTTTAAGTGCAAATAAAAATATTTTAAAGATTTCGATTTTCAAGAATAATTATACGTCATTAGTTTCATGTGTAGCACTAAACTTGTTGGCCTTGCATCATTTTAATAATCTGAATGTCTCCATGCACGATATTCCATTTATGGCATCCGAGCGTTGCGCCAGATAAGTTTGAATTAAATATCTCTGGACGCGAAAGCGTTATGCATTTCCTCGGTTGTGTTAACTTTTATCCCGCTGTAGTGTACTTGCTAGCGTCCTCACCTTTTATTCAAGAAGTTGCGAGTTCGAATACTGATGGGGTGTTTGTTTATTTATTTATTTTTATTTATTTTTTATTTATTTATTTATTTATTTATAGTAGTAATTTTAACACAGTTTAGATAAAATATAAGTTAAAATCAACGTTCACTTTCATTCGTCTGCGAACACATGCCCCCTCCAACTACTTATGTTTTTTCACTTTATCAGAGGCATAACTGTTTCCACATTACAGGAGGTGTGTGAGCAGATCTGGGCTACTTTGTACGACTATCCTTGTCTCAAAACATCTGAGGCACTTCTGCAGTACGCCAAGGCGTGCGTAAGAGTGGCGTGGGGTCTCGTGAATCAGTCCCCGCCCTTCGTCCTCGAGTACGAGACCCGAACCTTCAGGGAGGACCTTCACGTCAGATTCCACACCTCAGACCCAAACCAAGACATTATCAAGACCTACTTATGGCCATCTTTGCTCGAGGGAATCGGGGGCCAGTGCGTTCACCAGGGAGTAGTAGTCACATGATTACTTCATCTCTTAGCGGTGAACGCTAATGCCTTTCAATGATGATGACAGCAGTAGCTCCGCTTAAAAATTCAGTCGGAAGAGTTTATCTTAAACCCATACTTTGCTGTCCACTGAAATAATGCATTTACACTAATTTAACGGCATTTCCATACATTTTTCACCGAGTATTTTGGATGACAAAATGGATTCCAAACCGGTTTTTATAATAGTTATCTTTTGTTTAATGAAAAGGTTTATTGGCAGACTATAGTCCATATGACAAATATTATTAATACAATGACAGTTCACATACTAAAGATAAAAATATATACAATTGATTAGAAATAACGCAGTAATGGCGGAGTTAAGTGGAGCTACACAGACAGACGTTTTCGTACCAAGAAGTCCATAGCTTAGGCCTTAGAGGATAAACGGCAAGACTCATGGATAGCTTGGATAATCGGGTTGGTTGATTAATATGACAACTATATTAATTAAAGGGTTTAAATCCTTCTTTATAGGAATACTTGAAAATGAACAGTAAATTATCACCACCTCATCAGTCAATTTAACAGAAATTAAACTCAACCCTAAAATCGAAGACTGAAAATGTATCCTTATTTTCATGCCTCGAGGATTTGTCTCGAGAAAGAGATGAACGTTTTGTAATATATTTCACACACACTTAATAAGTTCATTTATCAAATAATTTAAACAACTTAATTAAATCGATGTAAGTACATATTTAAAACTCGTAAATTATCGTAACTACGAAGAAAGTTAGATTTACGGCTGGTATAGAAGAGCCTCGATACAAACGCACAAACACATCGATTCTCATCGCTTTATATTAATGAAATAGATCATGCATAACTATAGACTTTCTTTCTCAGTCTCTCTCTCATCTCTCTCTCTCTGTTTGAATAAACATATTGACTAACATCCCTCACAATTTTCAACCCACCGACATATTTGAATTCAAGTTTGCAAATAAACACAGGCAATTTCTTTATTTATAAATCTCGAAATCAAAATTAAGTTTAAATTTGTATGTAAACACTTCCCTCCTTCGCCGTTTTGCAAAGGAATTCCTCCTTTAATTACAATATTTGAAACGTCCTTCGCTCGTTCTTTGCAAACGAGGAAATGCGACGACGCATTTTGAGCACGTAAATAAAGTCATAAAATGACAGAACAGATGAAATAAAAATATTATTATTATTATTATTATTATTAATACCGTGTGTGTATTTTGCATGCAGCATATATATATATATATGAAACGTCAGTATTGAGATAACGAATCAAAATTAATGACTCCTCGTATGTTACATGTTGCTTATATCTCTTATGCGTGTAATTTGTTAATTAAGGCGGAAAACATGATGAAACTTTCTCTCGCGTAATTTCTTCTTCTTTTGTATATTTTAGGGATGTATTTTCAAACAGCTCAATTTTAACGCACTTAAAATATTTTCTCGGGGTGAACCAAAAGTCCTGCCGCATGTGGTGTCGTGAAATATCTTTAAGTTATAACTCTAGTGTTTTACACCGATTTCTAAATTTTGGAAAAAGTATCCTTGGCCGAAATAACTAAACACAAAGCTGCATGGCGGCGGGCCATTTTGAAAGAAATTTTTTTTTTTTTTTAAACTAAGGATGTTTAATTATTTTCACTTGGTTATTTTGTTAACGTTGAGATAATAATTTGGAGTTGGATGGAAGCGAGTACTACATGGTTTCACACCACTTCATAGAGAAGGCTAAGAAATAACTGAAATCACATTTAAAAAAAAAAAAAAAAAAAAAAAACTCCTTATGTAACAGACTTCGTCACAAATTATTTTCACTTGGTTATTTTGTTAACGTTGAGATAATAATTTGGAGTTGGATGGAAGCGAGTACTACATGGTTTCACACCACTTCATAGAGAAGGCTAAGAAATAACTGAAATCACATTTAAAAAAAAAAAAAAAAAAAAAAAAAAAAAAAAAACTCCTTATGTAACAGACTTCGTCACAAAACTGACCCGAAGAGGGCATTTTAAAATCTCGTAGACTTCCAATTGGTTGGTTGCCTCCTTGACAACAGCAATAATTAACGATTTTGGTTCCATTTAAAAAAAATATATTTTATGAATTATTATTAAATTATGAATTTCTTATTAAAATTCAACACTTGACAGTAGAATATTTACTGATTCATCGAATATTCAAACAGCAGGTCTTGATTAAGCCGTTTACATATGTAAATTTCGGATATTGCGTAATATTCTAGTAAGGACGTTGGCAAATTCCTTTTGAATATTTACTTTTTATGTTGGCAAGACAGGACTTTCTGTTCACCTTATATATATATTATTTTTTTCTCCTTAGTTATAGAATAGACAGACGTATATATATATATATATATATATATATATTGCTGTATCGAAACATTGTAAAAATTGTAAAAAAAATGTCTAATGTAAATAGCATATAAAGATAAAATAAAAAAAAAAAAATTCTTATATAAAATAAGTATTTACAAAAAGGCCGACTTACGATTGCTTTTATGTAATTAAGATTTTAATTATGATTTTTTTACATTACTGTAATAGCAAATCCTTTCAAACGAATCTTTTTTTGGCTTTTTAATATTAAATATTATTAAGTGGTAAAGTATTATATATATATATATAAGTTCTTAGCTATATATTAAATTATATTTCATATATTTATATTAATAAGACTACGTTCGACTAACACGAGATATAGAATAGAGTATTCAAATACTTATTTATATAAATAATAAATAATAATAAATAATAATAATTAATCAATTACTGTATTTATTGATAAGATATTTTTTGAGAAATGAAAATAATTTTTTTGAACCCAGACGCGAAGGTTAAAGGTAAAAGTGGGTGCCATTTAATATACATACAGTATATATATATATATATATATATATATATATATATATATATATATGATGAATTTCACATTTAAAAGCGTGAAATGAATGAGTGATGCAAACCCACAACGAAAAAGAAAAATGAAATGATTCCAAGGCCTTTCGTGTATTCAGAAGTACACCTCGTCAGGGAATGACGAGGTGTACTTCTGAATACATGAAAAGCCTTAGAATAATTTTTCTTTTTCCTTGTGGGTTTGCATCATATATATATATATATATATATTTGAATTGTCTTTATTCGAGGTATAATTTTTAATTATGTTTTCATTTGTATAATAATAAAATGCTTTCATTATTCGGTTTTCATTTGTTTTCGTTTGAGATTTAGTGGGGTAATAGATTTCAGAGGCGGCGGAACGACATGATTTAAGGGGGTGCGCCATTTTGGGATGGGCCCCGAATTTTTTTAAACTCATGTCAAATGCTTTGTTTTAAGCAATTTGTCAAATAAAAGAAAATATATAGCATATTTTTATTATATAAAATATATAGCATATATTTATATCAGATATTAAGATGTTATAACTAGTTGGAAAGTATAATGACAGACAGATAAATAATTTCAAGGCCACACGTGGTTAGTACGCGTTTTCAATGTTTTTGCGAACATACGATCGTTGAATTTAGAAACAGACTGATACATATATAAATATCAGCCATAAGTCGCCGAAAATATTAACTGAGCAAGGGGGTGCGCGGCGCGCCAGCGGGCAATAGGTTCCGCTGCCCCCTAATGGATTTAATGAGGTAATGGATTTAATGGGGTAATAATCTAGTTTGATTAGGTTTCTTTCAAAATTATTTTTTTTATTTTTAATTTAAATTAAAAATTGCTATTTCAATACAATTTTAATAAGAGTTTAATAATATTTAAGTAGTTTTTAATACATTGGTGCGTGGGTTGGAGATCAGGTAGTTCAGGTGCGTGGGTTGGAGATGAAGTGTTATACACTGCCGGGAGCAATATCTCTTTAAAGTTCGCGCGCTTTTCTTTGCTCAAATGTCATTTGCATGACAAGTGAAATTGAAGCAAGCCGAAACCAAATTTCAGCTATAATCAAACGTTTCAATAAAACTCTCTGAAGCGGAGGAAAAATTAGTCAACGTTTCCTCCATCTTGAAACGGGAAACTCCGTTTTTCTAATAAGAGAAATACATTTTTGGTCATTACCAAAGTTTTAGATGAGGAAAATGAATTATTCCGAATTCACAAGAAACCAGAAATAAATGTCTTCTAACGAATAAATTGAGAGATGATCCAAGATATGACTCGCGAGATGAGTTCCCCACCTCGTGAAGAAAGATGAAGTGGTTTAAATCTAGATTGAATATGTTGATTCAAAAAAGGTTTACTTCTCCAATCTCAACTTTGTTGAATAGTTTATCAAAAAAGATGATTGTTTAGCCGCTCGAAGTGGAGGTCAATTTATAATACAGGGTGATCAGCTTAAAAATGTTCACCGCAGTTATAATAAACTTTGCAGTGCACATTTTTAAGTTGATCACTCTGTAATTTGTCTTTTCAGAAGTTTAGATACGATGAATATTCAATTTACACATTTAACCTCGATTGCTAACTTTTTCATTTATTTATCTTAACATATACATATATATGTGTGTGTGTGTGTGTGTGTGTGTGCGTGGGTGGGTGGGTGGGTGGGTGTGTGTGCGGGTGTGTGTGTGTGTCTGTGTGTACGTGGGTGTGTGTGTGTGTGTGTACGTGGGTGTGTGTGTGTGTGTACGTGGGTGTGTGTGTGTGTGTGTACGTGGGTGTGTGTGTGTGTGTGTGTGTACACGTGGGTGTGTACGTGGGTGTACGTGTGTGTGTACGTGGGTGTGTGTGTGTGTGTGTACGTGGGTGTGTGTGTGTGTACGTGGGTGGGTGTGTGTGTGTGTGTACACGGGTGTGTGTGTGTGTACACGGGTGTGTGTGTGTGTACACGGGTGTGTGTGTGTGTACGTGTTTTATGTTTTTTATTTTGATAGGGTTGTTTAACCTTTTTTCCAACGTTTAAATTTCAAAATCATATGAAGGAAGGGATCTACAGGTCGTACGTGGGATCCGGATCTTAGTTCGCTACATAATTTGGACGCAGAGGAGATCGTAACCCTTTCTAAATACAAACCCGACACAATAAAGTCGCTTAACTTCGCTGATTGAAGGGAAGCGGTGTTACGACATTGGCCTCGACGGAGCCCTTGCTTCTTACGAGCGAGACGTATTTTGGCTGAAATAAGGAGGGACGTACGTGAATCTACGCTTATGGACGTGAAATAAATATTCCATCCTAATTCCATTTGTTCCGCACTCAATTACACACTAAAAATACAATGAATAAATGTGCCCAATACGTTACTCTAAAATTAACACGTATTGTAGAGTATGTTGTGAAGATGATGAAAGTTATAGATTCACATTTGCTATAAAAGTGTGAAGTTTCAAAGAAGAAGAGCTTAAGTGATGGTTTATAAGTTCTAATATTCATTCGTTCGTTGTGTATGAATGGTATATTTGACCACATGAAGTTTAACTGACCAAAAGCTGAGCTCCAACTAAGCTCAAAGACTATTCCGTAAGTAATCTATATAAGAATTGATTTTAAAAACTTTTTTAATTAACTCTTTCGCAAAAGTTGGTTAAAAGTAGTGTGTTGGTAAAGATAGAGAAAAATGGGTGATATATATATATAATTTCAAATATATATATATATATATCTGAAGGTGTAAAAAGCGCAAAAACTTTTGGAAAGAAAGACTTTTTAAAATGGTTCATTTTTAACTGTCTGTCTGTCTGTCTGTGTATTTATTGGTAGATTGGTATGATATATATATATATATATATATATATATTATATATATATATATATATATATATAACCAAATGCTTATACTGTATATCTAGCTATCTAAATGGATAAAATATGGGTACAAGTATATTGGTTAAATCCAACTTATTCAATACACTTCGTAATTCTTAAACTTAAAAAGGTATACGCACAGACCTTATAAAACAAGTACAGCCGAGACATTTGACGAAGTTTTTGTACATTTGTAAATGTAATTTTGTTTACTCGTTCAAACAATTTAAACGAGGGCATAGAAATTCATTCCAAAAACGAGAATCTTTGTTTAGATGAAAGAAAAGAGGAGAAAGGATAGAAATTTTATCTCCCACGCAGAACTGGCTGATTATTATACTTTAACGCTAATGATGTATTATAAATATCAATATATAAAAATGAATACAGAAAGGTACAGAATTAAAGTTGATATACCTAATGGCGAGGGAATACCGCTTTTACTGCTTGCAACCATGCACATAAAGTAGAATTGAACACTGGATTGTGCTGTTTCCACAGAGTTGTTAAACCTAAGCATTTGTCATCATTCCACAAAGACGGGGGAAACTCTCAAACCACAATTAGTATAGATGATAAACGAGCTGGATAAACTCCTAAAATGAATCCTCAACTCGGTATTATTTTAAAATTAAACAAAAACGCGTAATATTTTTGAGTTAAAATTTTGTTAAAATCATGCATAATTTCAAAAATTTACGTTTTCTATAATTCAGATTTTATCGTAGAAAATATTGTAACGTTCACTTAAATATTATGAACAAAATTAAATTAATTATCTAATTTACTAAGGACTTATTTTACAAAATATGTTACAGTTTAAATTTTATTATTTATGTTTTTACTGAAAATTGGATTCCATAAAGTTACTGAAAAAAACTACTCGTAGATGAGTTATTTCAGCAACATGGGCTCCTCAGTGGAGGATTAGAGTTATTTTGATTTTTCTAAATTAAGCCAAAAATATCCTTAATCTTTTAATTTAACAATAAAAAAATGGTTGAACAACACACATGGCAGTATCTGGCAATTGATAGTAATTATTCAGTTTTAATAGATGCATACCACGGACATTTAGCTATAAATAGGGAGGGAACTTTTGTATAAAAGTAGAAGATTGACCGTGAAGCAATTTTATAGTATTTAAATATGATTGCCAGATACTTCCATAATAAAAAATAAAACTTTTTAAAAAGTTATTTCTGCACGTAATTTCTTTTATATAAAATCTTTACGATTTCATTTAAATAAAGATTATACTGAAATGACTAACAAGACACTTTCAGTGACTTGCTTTTAGACCTACTGTAAACTAATCTGCTCTAAACTAACCTTGACACTATTGCAGTTGGGTACCCCAACCCAACAAATTCAATTACATTAAAACAAAAAATTTAAAGGACGTTAGGTTAATTGAATGCCCGGTTAGATTAACTGTATGCCCTTGACAATTGATTAGGTTAAGTCATGATATTTTCGTTAGTTTTAACGAAAATATCACGACATAACCTAACCAATCATCAAGAGCGTACAGTTGACCTAACTGGGCATTCAGTTCACCGGGGGCACAGCAACCACATAATTTAAACAAAAAATTATGGGGTACCCAACTGCAATAGTGCCTTAATCTCACCTAACCTGCGCTTATAAAGTCCAACTCGAAGAAATGTTGAATTCTTTTCGAGAACTACATTGAAGATTGTTGATGTATGTGTGTAGAATTCCTCCACTTCAGCGGTCAACCAATCATTAAAATAAGACACATACACTGCGCGAAACAGAGCTAAGAATACAAAAGCACCTCCTTCTATTTTTATAGATTGGATATTGATGTTAAACTCGAAGACCTTACACGGGTCATTTTTCAACAAATTCTCAATAACTCAGAGTTTTTGACAGCTTTTCATAAATCACCCTTCAATTTCCTCCAAGATCCACCTGAAGTAAAAATCAAATTCAAAATATCAAAGTTTTTAAAAATTTTTCTTTTTTAAATTGACTGTGTGTGTGTGTATATATATATATATATATATATATATATATATATATATTATAACTGCAAACACGCAGTATAATTAACGTAAAGAACGACGCTTTGTATAGGAGAATATTCCGCGCAAGATGAGAGCGAAAGAACGAAACAAATGAAAAAATGAGGTAACCACCCGGGAATCGAACCCGGGATCTTCCGATTGCCGGTCAGATATGATAACCATTACACCACGGGCCTCACTCAATCAAATGTTGTAATTCCTCTACATGCACGCAGAAACCAATGCCCCAAAGGGGCACCTCCCGCATGCCGTAACATTATATACATTATAACTGCAAACACGCAGTATAATTAACGTAAAGAACGACGTTTTGTATAGGAGAATAATCCGCGCAAGATGAGAGCGAAAGAACGAAACAAATGAAAAAAATGAGGTAACCACCCGGGAATCGAACCCAGGATCTTCCGATTGCCGGTCAGATATGATAACCATTACACCACGGGCCTCACTCAAATTGAGTGAGGCCCGTGGTGTAATGGTTATCATATCTGACCGGCAATGATTGAGTGAGGCCCGTGGTGTAATGGTTATCATATCTGACCGGCAATCGGAAGATCCCGGGTTCGATTCCCGGGTGGTTACCTCATTTTTTCATTTGTTTCGTTCTTTCGCTCTCATCTTGCGCGGAATATTCTCCTATACAAAGCGTCGTTCTTTACGTAATATATATAATATATATATATATATATATATATATATATATACAACACATCTTATTGTTACTTACTAAAAGAAAAATAATGGTGGTGCCTTCCCCTTTCGAGTTTCACTCCAAATTTAGGTGGGCGCGCATCAGTCAGCATTATTGGGAGTTCTTCACAAGTTAACGAGGAAGAATGCTAATCGGAGGTCTTCCACATCGTAAGCTTCTCTTTTATCTTTTGTTTTGGGGAAACGAAGAAGAAATGCTGAAGTTGCATTTCCTGAGCTTATTTAATAAACTGTGTGCATCGAAACACATTTCGATGTACGGGAGATAGATAGATAGATAGATGATAGATAGATAGATAGATATTCGTAGCATTTTATTCTACGTGAGACTTTATACCTGAAGAGGTTGTAGTAAATATATCGAAAGTGAATTTGTTCCGTGTTTGTATTTCGGGCGTGACAGGAAGGTTAGCTTCCTTCTCAAGAGTCTCTTCAAAAATGGGCTTGTATTTCTTTTCTTTATTAGGTTTGTTCCAATTCTTTGACATTTCTCTGTGAGAAATACAGAACTGCACAAAACTAATTTGGTTTGTAACTCGGAAAGGGTTTTCAATCCTGAAAGTATACTGAGGATGATAACATATATTGTGTGTTTTGGGCCAAGTTTATGTAAATTTTCTCTGTTCGAAATAAACCAGTTGTTGTACAAGCTCGCAGCGAGACTTGAGTGGAGACTGCATGGGGAAAAGGGACCAGTAGTGAATCAAACTCTAGTCAAATTAGTTTAGAGAGATAGGAAACTGTCAAAAACTTAAAAAAAAACGCCAAGCCTAAAAATATTTTAAATTTTAGCTCTAAAACAAAACACTAATGACCATCTTCAAATTTTGTACAGACGTTGGAATTACTCGAGAGGTCCTAAATGTAAAATATTTAATTATTAAATTTTTGTTTTATGCAGGAAGGAGGGGCTAAGGTGGAGTGCCCGCAAAAACGCCGCCCCTTCTCCGATAGAGGAAGGAAGAATAAAGTAAAAATCAAGGTCCAGAGTTTTCGAGATGCCTGGATACTCTGCTTTTGAAAGATTGGAGGTCATAGACAGGGGGAAAGATGGACTGAGGAAGATTGTCCCAGAGTTGACCGATTGCGTAGATGAAAGATTGAAAATATCGATTAACTCTCGCGTTAGAGAGTTGAACAGGAAAGGAATGAGAACGTGTCGAAAGTCTGGTGCTGCGCGCTCTCCTTGAAGGAGGAAGCATGCATTTAGAGAGTTCAGAAGAGCATTGTCCGTTATAATAGCGATAGTTGTGTTTTTGTTTCTTCTCCGACTTAGTTTTAACAATAAATAAGATTAACTTTCAATATTAATAATAAGTTTTCTGAATGAAAATGTATTTTAATAAGATTGGTCGGGGGGGGGGGGGGGGATTTCGTATATGGGATTTAATGATTTTTTTTAATATTCTTTAATTAATTAATTTGATTGGTGATTATAACATTATTACTGTGGATAAAGGCTTATTTATTTCAGAAAAAAGACGAGAGAGAGAAAGAGAGAAAGAGAGAAGAGAAAAGAAAGAAAGAAAGAGAAAGAGAGAAAGAAAGAGAAAGAGAGAAAGAAAGAGAAAGAAAGAGAGAGAGAGAAAGAAAGAGAAAGAGAGAAAGAAAGAGAAAGAGATAAAGAGAGAGAGAAAGAGATCGTTTTAGAAAGGTAACCAATCATGTAAAAGCTTAAAGTACTGCTTTTTCTCTTAATCAATAAGACAATGTATAACAGTGTGTCGAGTGACATTTCCAAGGGGCATATTAATACCAGACAGACAGATTCCTCCCTTGTGGCAGAGGTGAAAGATGTTAAATTCTAGTGTGAAATTATAATAAAAGTAAACCAGAAAAGTGATACCGGATGTGTAAGTGAATCTCTCTATCTCTCTCTCTCTCTGAGAGGTTAAATTAACAATATATTAAAAGCCCCCATTTGTAAATTAAAGAGAAAAAATTAAATAAACGTCTAAGGAAGGACTGTGAATTCATTATTTCTTCGGCCACGCTGCTTAGAGTATGGATGACGTTATTTCGTATATACACAGGGTGTTACCAAATTATTTCATAAACTAGTATACATATTCAGGACGTCAAAGTGAACAAAAAAGTTCCTACGAACATAAATCCGCAATCACCTCGTTTCAGATATATATTTTGCTTTTTTGCCGAGGACGATCCAGTTAAAATGAAAGTAATTCGTTTATCAAAGTTTATTTACAGCAAGTGCTCAAAATGGTTTCCCTCTATCAGATTACATGCTTCAAAGCGTCGTTGAAAATTTTGCCGCATACATTCGAAAACACCTACATGGTTGCTTATTGTTTATGAACAATCTTAAACACGTTGCCAAAATTCATCTACTTACGTTATTAACTTCTCTCGTATAAACAAAAAAATGTTAAATAACCCCCACAAGAAAAAGTCAATTGCATTCAGGTCGGGGACCTGGGTGGCCAAGCGACGGGACCATGGCATCTAATCACGCCCGTCGCCAAGGGGGGGGGGGCGCCAGGTGGTGCCAGGCCTCCCAAATTGAGTTGGTGCCCCCCAGAAAAAAAAAAAATAGGTACTGTGATAATATGACGTTATTTTATTTGAAATGTTTGTACTAAACTATGTCGCTTAAGAAGTGGCTTATACCAAGTACCTCCAATGACTGGCAATTCAGCCACTTCCTGTAATTTACTTTTGTATTTGTATTTGTATACCCGTTCTAAAAGCTATGATCACACTAACGTAGGCTAAAGCAGCTAGGTTTGTAGCTTACATTTCTTCCTACCCTAGCCTAGATAAAGTTAAACGCTCGGATACCCTAGACCAGAATCGTAAGTCTAAGACAAGTGTGTAGAACGCAACAAAGACAAAGCTCTCGGGTGATTCTGTCGTTTCTCTCTTCATACACTAAACCAGGGCTTCTCAAACTTTTTTCACTTGCGACCCCTTTGGATCAGACAAATTTTTTCGCGACCCTTCACTCAATGTCATAAAAGCAATAGGTACTAACACTGTATATTTATGAAAAAAATAATATTTTCAAATGTTTCTGCGACCCCCAATAATATTTACGCGACCCCTAGTTTGAGAAGCGTGGCACTAAACAACTAAATATAAATGAACTGCTACGTGTATTTTCCGAAGCCAAAAACAGGCGTCTTGAACTGTATTGATACTCGTGTTGTCTCGTGTATTCCACTGCCTACCTAGTACTGAATAAAAATTATTCAATTATGATCTTTTTTGTGTTCATGGTTATAGAGGAGGTGCCCCTCAAAATATTTTCGGCTGGCGACGGGCCCGCATCCAATCCACCACCGAGGATATTCTTCATTCAGAAAATTTCTAGCCACAATAGTAGTAGTGTGAGCGGGTTCGCCGTCATGTCATGGAGTAATCCACATTCACCGTCAAACTTCCAATAATGGCAGTAGATCTTCCCTTAGAAAATTTAAATACGAATCTCGTGCAAGACGTGCTGTTAATCTGTAAAAGCCAATTAAATTGTCTCCGAGAATTCCGATCTAAACGTTTATTGAAAATTGGTGTTGATATCTTCTGTCACGGATTTCGTGTGGATTTTCATCCGCCCACGAATGCATATTGTGAAGATTTAGTACGCCACGTCTTGTGAAGTATGCTCGTCCATAAAAAGAATTTTGCTCGAGACCATTGGGTCTTCGGCAAATTTTCTGGATATCCATCGACAAAACTAAAATCGCGTATGTCATCTTTAATGACTCATTTTAATTTGATCGTCCTCGGCAAAACAGCAATGTATCTCGGGAACGAAGCAATTACAGGTTTAATGTTCATAGGAACTTTTTTTGTTCACTTTAACACCCTGAATACTGTATGTATACTAATTTATGAAATAATTTGGTAACACCCTGTAGAATACTACTACCAGAGCTGTGCGCGCTAACTGATAAATATAGCGCCGCTAATGCTAAAATTCTAGCGCCGCTAACGGTTTTTAAAATTAGCGGCGCTAACGCTAATTTTGGCGCTAATTTTTATGAAATGTATAACTAAGTACTATTTTTTAATAATAATAATGCATTTGTATATATTTGTGTGTTCGCTATTTGTTATTATCTTTTATAGCGTCAAATGGGAACAAAATTATATCTTTAAAATGATTATTAGGTATTCAAGAAAATTGTGTAATTTGATATTTATAATTAAACTTATTTATTGGAAAGACATTGTCCTCCTTTACATACTCAGTTCAGGAAACTGTTTATTATTATACATTCTGCGTTGAGCATTAGGCACAAAAAGTAACGTAATATAGAGAATACCATTCTAAGACTCCATTTTAATTTATATTAGTGGTTAGCGCCTAACATTGCCTAAAAATGTAGCGGCGCTATCTGTTACGGTAACTATTTTGAAAAATAGCGCCGCTAATGGATGCGCTAATAATTAACTAGCGACGCTAAGCACAACTCTGACTACTACAGTAGTTTAATAGGAATGGAACATTTTCCAGTTAATACTCAATATAAAATAAACCAAACTTCATGAAATATTTGCTTCTTTATCATGCATATTAAAAAAAAGTTCAAATTCCTTTATTCTTCTTCTTTGTAATGATTTTGGAGAATTTTAGCAAAATCAAATTTTTGTCGGAAAACTCTAAAAATTCGAAGCCTATTATGGCTTATGGGTTTGGTGTTTCTACAAGATTCAAAACCAAATACTTTTGATTTTCCCCAAATTTCGCATAGATGTTGGAATGACTTTGAAGTTCCTCCATTTAAAATATTTAATAATTAATCATAGTAGTTTAATAAGAGGGGGACATTTTCCCTTTATTATCCACCAATACGAAATGTATCGAAACTACGAAATATTTGCTTATCTATCATGTATATTATATTAAGAAATAAGCTAAATTTCCTTTACTACATTTCACTGTAATTAATGTATATAATTTATTTATTAGATATGCGGAATGTATTTGTCTTTTAGCGTCATCACAGTTATACATTTTGAAGCTTGAATGTATATACTTTGCTTGAAGTTTTATTTAGCATTAAAGATAACTATTGTGGTAGGGGCCATTTGGAAGAGCTGTTCGGATGGGCACGGGTGGAACTCAAGTTGCAGCTACCGCCCCCTCCCCCCACCTGTGGTGAGTTCTGGGTGATTTAAAGGTCATATTGAAATAACCAAAGAGCTGTGGGATCACCTGAAGATCAGGGTCCCCATGTATTCTTGTTTTTTGCTTTACAGTACCAAATATAATAAATTAAATTGAATGCCCGATTAGGTCAACTGCACGCCCTTGACGATTCGTTAGTTTAAGTCGTAATATTTTGGTTAGTTTTAATGAAGATATCATTTGGCAATTGAGGCTGGGGCCCTGATCTTCAGGTGATCCGAGCAGTGTACTTTGATATGTAATTTACTTAATATAAGGGCTTTCTGGCATTTTAGTAAGAGATTTCCGTCTGGTACAGTGATCGTTACGCAGACATACGTAAAAGGTGAACTGTTATGTTCGTTCATTGCGAAATATTCTCGTAAATGAATTATTTTAGAAGTTTAATAATTTTTAGGTAGCTTAAGATCAGAATATCGTGAAAACCTTCATATCTCTGTTATCGCGCCATAGTTACTTTAAGTAGAAGAACGTTCACTAAGTTTATTTAGTAGAAATTTTGGATCAAGTAAAGATAAGCACCCCCAACCTTTTTAGTTAGCTTTATAAGGCTAACTAACGAAAATATCACGACTTAACCTAACCAATCGTTAGGTCAACTGTACGCCCTTGGCGATTGTTAGGTTAGGTCGTGATATTTTCGTTAGTTAGCCTTATAAAGCTAACTAAAAAAGGTTGGGGGTGCTTATCTTTACTTGATCCGAAATTTTATGTAATTTATTTTGTATGAAAGTTTTCCTTCATTTACATAAAAGAATTCTGTCTGGTAACGTTAATGTTACCGTGAGAAACTATGAATAAACATTTATTTATTTTGAACGAATTTACGTAGATGAATTATAGACAAGCCGAATATACTGTAATTCTCTCTTAGTATTACCATACACAGATACTTTGAAATATTGATGTTACTTCTCAAAATATTTGCTACAGTAAGATTGGCGTATCGTGAAATCCTTTGTATATATCAGCGCTTTCGCTCAATAGATACATTATTGAATAGAAAATTACTATGGTGATGTGGTGGAAATATTGTGTAATTTATTTAGTATGGTGGCATTTGTGCATCTACGTTCAAGAATTTTATAATTATAATTTTATAATTAAGACTCTGTATCTTTCAGTTATCACTGCATAGATACATAGCTTGTGGTTTTTTGTGTTAGTATCGTGGCTAGTGATGATGTTTGAACATGGTTTAATTATTTAAGTGAAGATTTTGTTGATTAATGTACGAGTGTTGTACAAAAGGAAATTCATTTCTGGTTGTGGTAGCATGATGATTACCAAGGCACACGGAAAATTTGAACAGTTCATTTTCTCTTTTTAACTGTAAATTTAAAAGATATGCGGAATATATTTGTTTATTAGAGTCATCGCAGGTACAGGGTGATTACAAATGATCTTCCCGATTTTAAACATTTATTATGAAAAACTAACAAAGCTACAGTGAAAAGCAAGATATACAAATAAAGAACTCAGAACCTTCTATTTACAAGCTTTGAAGTTCAATATGAACTCCTTTTGTGGCTCTGAAGACATCATTGAAGCGGTATTCTGTTCCCCCCATACATTTTTAACATATCATACTGAACTTTCCTAACAGCCTCACGTATCCTTTCCTTCAAATGTTCCAAAGTTGTTGCCATTGGTGGAACAAAAACTTAATTTTTGACATAGCTCCAGAGGAAGAAGTGAAGGGGGGTTAGATCGGAGGAACGAGCCGGATAAGGAATGGGGGGCCCCCCATGCCCGATCCAACGATCAGGCAAGTGATCATTGAGGAATGTTGTAACCTCAAAAGGAGCCACAAAAGGAGCTCATATTGAACTTTTTGAGTTCTTTATTTGCATATCTTGCTTTTCGCTGTAGCTTTTGTCAGTTTTTCATAATAAATGTTTAAAATCGGGAAGATCATTTGCAATTACCCGGTATAGATTTTGAATGTATATACTTTGCTTGAGGAAGTTTTAAGTACCATAAAAGATAAGGATAGAGGTAGGGCCCATTTAGAAGGCTGTTGGGCACGAGTGGTACTCAGTTTTTGTCGAAAAATTAGAAAAATTGCAATTTTATTGGGTCTAAAACCGAACAGTTTTGATTCTCTTCAAACTTTACGCATATGTTAGAATGACTTTGGAGTTCCTCATTATCAGTTATTTTATTATTTAATCAAAGTAACGTAGTAGGAATGGGTCTTTTTCCGTTATTACTCACCAATATAATATGTAACCAAACTTTACGGAATATTTTTTTTTTTATCTTTCATATAAAAAAATAAGCTTAAATTCCTTTATTACTCTTCATTCTGATAATTTTGGGAGACTACATTTCCCAAAATAAAATAAATTCTTCCAAGAGTGTCGAGGATTCCAAGAGTGTCGAGGATTCCAAGAGTGTCGAGGATTCCAAGAGTGTCGAGGATTCCAAGAGTGTCGAGGATTCCAAGAGTGTCGAGGATTCCAAGAGTGTCGAGGATTCCAAGAGTGTCGAGGATTCCAAGAGTGTCGAGGATTCCAAGAGTGTCGAGGATTCCAAGAGTGTCGAGGATTCCAAGAGTGTCGAGGATTCCAAGAGTGTCGAGGATTCCAAGAGTGTCGAGGATTCCAAGAGTGTCGAGGATTCCAAGAGTGTCGAGGATTCCAAGAGTGTCGAGGATTCCAAGAGTGTCGAGGATTCCAAGAGTGTCGAGGATTCCAAGAGTGTCGAGGATTCCAAGAGTGTCGAGGATTCCAAGTGTTTCAGTACAACCCAAACTATTTTGTAAAGGAGTGAATTCATTATTTGCCTGTTAAGTCAATTTTGCAGAATGTTGGTCAACGACTCTGACATTCACGTTTGACCTACAATGACCAAATCAAAATTTTTTTTTCTTAGGTGCGATCCAACTCATATCCCATCTTTCATTAAAATCAACCCACATGTTTTTGAGTTATTTATTACCTTATAAATGCGTAAAAACACACACACACACACACACACACACACCACACACACACAACCTCGGCACAAGGAATCGAGCGTTTTTTATTTCTTAATTAAAAACGATCAAGCTTAACTTAACCTTAGTGTCATTGAAACGAGAAGAACGTAATTAGCGACCTGGAAGTAACTGTGGTCTCGAAGGGTTTTCTGTGGAGTCCCTAACTAGTGAGGTGCTAACCAACCAACCAACCTATCATAACCAAATCTAACCTAATCCGGATTAACATTTTTCCAACAGTAAAGCAATTTCTATATTTTTATGCAAATGGTTTTAATCTTCAACATTTTAATCTTAACCCTTTATCAGGTAGTGTTACTTTACTGATTTTGTTCTGGTTAACGCCAGACGATTTTACTCAGTCTCGGAAAGAGACAGTAAAGGACTAAACAAACGTTTCAACCCTTTACTGCACAGAGGTCTGGCGTTAGCCAGAACAAAATCGTCTGGCGTTAGCCAGAACAAAATCAGTTAAGTAACATTGCGCGATAAAGGGTTAAACTACCAAGTGTGTTATCACAAAATAAATCTCCGAATTATTTCTCTCTCACACACACACACACACACACACACACACACACACAGGTGCGCGCATCTCCGTACAAACGAGGTACCGACTTTAAAATCTATATCTCTAATTAAATCAAATTAATTAAATCTAAACTTACCATAATGCATTTAACAAAGGGCATGATAAATGTTTCGAACAAAACTGAGCGGTCGAATGGGGGGTTTTCTGTTAAGTCATTAAATAGTGAGGTACTTGCTAATCTAATCTAGTCCAGTCCAGTCTCACGTAACCTAACCTAACCAGAACTAATATTTTTTTTCCAACAGTGAAATTATTTCAAGCTTTTTTTTAATATAATTTTTTTAATGTTCCGAGCTACCAAATGAGTTTACCTTACAAAAAATATTACCTCTATATATGCGAATTATTACACACTTAATTCTACTTATGTCATGTTGCATACGTACGCACACTCACGCACACGCGCGCGCGCCACACACACACACACACACTTGTAATTATGATACAATACCTTCTTTTCCTATCAGAGAGAAAGTAATAATGTTCCTGTCTTATTTATATGCCAGAAAAACGCCCGGTTTGATGTACTAGCATACACGCATTAAGATACAAAATGAACCATAATGTTCAACACAATATGGGGTTAGCAAGATCTTTAAGCCAGTAAAGCGCAAATGGCTTACTTCTACAAGAAATTTAAGCAAAACGACGGAGTTTATTTCAAATTATACTATTATTACCCCAATAAAGAAGCAGCCAACAACCGTTGTTATAAGCCGCTACAACTAAATTTATATACCAATCAGACCATCATATGTGACGTGAAAACATGCGTATGACACAAAAAATATAAAATACACAGAAAATTAAATAAAAACAGACCAAACTTAATGTTTGTCGTAAAACACCGTTTAAAAACCGAGAGAACTTATTAGATGTTGCGATATCGTAACAAAACGCTTTCCTTCATTAAAGTACTCATAAAATGCGTTGAAACTGTAAATGAACGCCTAACATTCCTAATATGATATCGTTTAATTTAAATCGTTTATAAATGACCTGTTGTCACTGGATTGACTTTACGCAAATTTTGTCCCTGACAGCCTTGTTTTAAAAGGTTTTTAACGTTCCACTCTCCACCAACCTTGTAATAAATGTTTGAAACTACCGATATATATATATATATATATATATATATATATATATATATAATATATATACATACACACACCTCGTTAACCTTGTTGCTGTTCCGTGCGTTGGTCTCTTCACACGAAGGTCAAGCTGGTGGCCCCGCATCTAGGTCTGACTTGGTGGACGAGCGAGTTGCTTTCTTGCGCTCTCCACCGTACATAGCCAGGTACACCCGACTTATTTGGTACTGTCCTGAGCCACGCATCTAGTCTTCTCTCGAAGACTTCAATTTTGACCCCTGAACATTTCTGAGGTCCTTTGAAAGCTGGTTAAAAAGTCTTGGCCCCCCCCCCCCCCCTGACAACAAAGCTATTTTCCTTCAATGTTGAGGAGGTCTCTTGTCGGGCCTTTAATTTGGCCTCGATTTTTACTTTTTAAAAAGAAATACCACCTATCAATTAACTCACACTATCGTCACCGTTTAAAACTGATTAACTGCAGGATTTTTACTGTAATACAGCTTTTATTCGGACTTCGATCGAAAGACGTGTAACCGTCACATCAGCAAAACAAAACATACACACAAAAAAAAATTAAAGTTATGCAATTCCATCCCCCAAAATTCTAATCAGTTAGCTGATATTAGTTTCAAAGTGAGGGGGTGAAGCAATACGGCAAGTAGAAGAGTAAGTATTTGGGTGAAATTATTTGACTTCATACTAAGGATATATAGGGATTCGAGTATTCGGAGGTCGGTTGATTGGTTGGTTGTTCTATTAGAACCTCACCACCTTTGAATAAACAGCCCAAATCAGCAATAAGATATCATTGCCACCTTCACAACCATCTCCTGCTTCCAACCAACTTCAAAATTATTAACTCGGCACACCAACCAACCAACCTCCGCATACTCTAATCCCTATATTCGTCAGCGTCAAAACAATTTCCTAAGTGACTTTTTGAGTTTTTGTTGCTAATGCCATGTAAAAAAAAATTGCGCATCTTTTGGTACAAGTTTCATCCTTGTAGGATGAACTATAAGGGTGATATTTGCAAAAATTCATATTTTCTTAAGTCATAAGTAAAATATTCGTCACAGTGCTGGACTTCGGAAATCTTAGATCGTGCAAGAATGATCTTGAATTATCTTGTTCAGTTTCAAAAATTAAGTTTGGAAATATACTGAATGATATTTATTATACTAGACATTTAAGCGGAAGGATTGATTTAAAATAAGTGTGTGTTCGCAAAGGAACCAGCTGCCACCAGATGTAATACACTCATTATTGAGTTATGATGAAGGCAAGTTCTTTGTTATAATACATTTTTTATTCTTGAAGTGGCATAATATTACTTGCCATTTATTATATAAATTTGTGTATTGTTGTTGCTGCTCAAGAATTGTCAAGTGCTCAAAAAGAGTTTTATCATGCTTCATAATCTATGGTGTGTACTGACACTGTAGTATTGAAGTAGTTATGTACTATTAGCATAATATTTTATTGTATTACAATCTTGTGCGCAAAAATATTATGTATATTATACTAAATAAAATGCAGTAGATTACGTTATAGGGTTTCCCATTCGAAGTCGGTTTTCCCTCAGTCAATATAGCTTTGTCGTTATTTTAATAATAATAAAACATTCTCTAGAAATAAGCATTTCAAATAAAAAATATTTAATTTTCATTATAAGAACATATTTTTTGATCATTCAAATAAAATAAAATATGTTTGTTGTAAATTTAAAATAATTCAGACTTTAATTTATGTCATTGGATGTGTTCTTATTTTATCCGGATGGTTTCTGCAGAAATTTAGAATAGAATATCTTATTTTTTATAACCATAATTTTGTGAATTTTTTACAGAACCAGATGATTCTGATATAGATCCAGACTATGTAGACGAAGAATTAGTGTCAAATTCATCAAGTGAGGACGAGTTTCAAGCAGCAACTGCTGCAGCTATTCTTGCAGCACCTTCAGCAACTAAGAGACAATCTTACGAAAAGGAAAAATTGCAAAATAAACGAAAAAAGGAAAGTAAACGATTGAAAGGTATTTCATACATAAATGCACAGGGTAAAAACGTTCTTCCAAGCAAATGGGACCTAGGTGTAGTTCTCAGTTTTGTAGAAATTCATCTCAACGAGAATGCTCGGTATCACAGAGGAGGAACGTGTAGCGGTTTTTCAGTTCTTTTGGAGAATGAAAAGTTGGGATGAGCGTAAAGCGTTCATTTGTGGCTGTGTCCGAGGAAGAGGTTAAGCAAAAGAAATCTAAAAATGAATCTCGACGTTCAGGCACGTTTGAGTACTCATTGAAGGTTAATTCAGCAAAAAGAATTAGTGTGTGTAAAACTTTTTGCATCAACATTTGCTATTGACGATCGAACTATGGAAATTGGTTCAATAAGGGGACGTGCCATGCTACTGCAAGCAAAGATAAAGCCCCAAAATCAGGAAAAACAACCCAGTACCGGACAAAGACAACGAGTTCCTGAGAACTTGGCTAAATGGATTACCAACAGTGTCCTCCCACTATATAGAAATGTTGAAAGTTATAAGGACAAGAAATTTCTTTTCCCAGGAAACAAAAATACTTCTCTGCATAAAGAGTACTCAAACAGCTTTAGCATCAGGATGTAGAGCTGTTGGTCTTACACTTTTC
>JAJOZX010013337.1:0-90863 GCA_023014485.1 Bathynomus jamesi | reverse complement strand
TTCCGTTTTGTTTCACTCTAGCAACATTGTTAGTAGAAATATTCTTGAGTCTGCTATTATCCAACTTACAAATAACTTTAACATGAGCCAAGGTCTCTTTCCACTTGATTCTGTTGCTTTGAATTCGTTCAGAACGGATTTAGACAAGAAGGGCAAAGTGCGAAAATTTTGAATTCGTTCAGAACGGATTTAAACAAGAAGGGCAGAGTGCTAAAACTTTCGTAGTTTTCCCTATAAATTTGTATGCTCCTCTTACAATTTTTATTTTCCAATTTATATATATATATATATATATATTTTTATTTTTTATTTTTTTTTTTTTGTGACCTATATATCATTCAGGCATTATCTATAAAATTGGCTGTAAACACTCCATTTGATCTTGTGTTGAATTCGTTCAGAACGGATTTGGACAAGAAGGGCAAAGTGCTAAAATTGGTAGTTTTCCTTACAAATTTGTATGCTCCTCCCACAATTTTTATTTCTATATTTATTATATATATATATATATATATATATATATATTTGTGACCTATATGTAGTCTCGAACTCTTTATTTACTTCACTGTTCCTGAGGATGTCATTAGACGAAAGCGCTTGAGCACCATTCTCTGTTTCCTTTCCTTCGTGATTTTATTCATCATATATATATATATATATATATCGTACCATGGGCCTCACTCTTCCAAATGCCGTAATTCCTCTACATACTCGCAGAAACCAATGCCCCAAGGGGGCACCTTCGCATGCCGTAACATTATATACCGTACATTCAACTGCAAGAACACGCAGTATAAATAACGTAAAGAACGACGCTTGTATAGGAGATATTCCGCGCAAGACGAGAGAGAGAGAACGAAACAAATGAAAAAATGAGGTAAACACCCGGGAATCGAACCCGGGATCTTCCGATTGACCGGCAATCGGAAGATCCCGGGTTCAATTCCCGGGTGGCTACCTCATTTTTTCATTTGTTTCGTTCTCTCTCTCTCGTCTTGCGCGGAATATCTCCTATACAAGCGTCGTTCTTTACGTTATTTATACTGCGTGTTCTTTGCAGTTGAATGTATATAATGTTACGGCATGCGGAAGGTGCCCCTTGGGGCATTGGTTTCTGCGAGTATATAGAGGAATTACGGCATTTGGAAGAGTGAGGCCCATGGTGTAATGGTATCGCATCTGACCGGCAATCGGAAGATCCCGGGTTCGATTCCCGGGTGGTTACCTCATTTTTTCATTTGTTTCGTTTCTCTCTCTCTCGTCTTGCGCGGAATATCTCCTATACAAGCGGCGTTCTTTACGTTATTTATACTGCGTGTTCTTTGCAGTTGAATGTGTATATATATATATATATATATATATATATATACACATATATGGAGAGAGAGAGAGAGTTACAAGGAGTTACAAGGAAAAGAAGTATCTCAAAAGGCCTTGCGGCCATACCGAGGAGGTACAAATGGCAACAGGTGCCAGGGAAAATTTTCTACACCCTCAAATAGTGTGCAAGATTTGGTCTAACCTTTTCTTGAAATGATCCACAGAGGAACTGTTCACAACTTCTGAAGGTAACTTGCTCCACGTGTCAAAGATCTTATAGGCAAAGCTGGGCACTTGCGGTTTTTTTTGCGGTACTGCGGTACTGCGGTACTACCGCACTACCAAACCGGTACCGCATAACGCAGTACCGCAAAGGATCGCTGAAAGTACAGGCTGTACTTTCAGCGATCCTTTGCGGTACTGCGTTATGCGGTACCGGTTTGGTAGTGCGGTAGTACCGCAGTACCGCAGTACCGCAAAAAAAACCGCAAGTGCCCAGCTCTGCTTATAGGTAAAGTAATTCCCACACACACTAGTCCTAAACCGTTTCAAATCCAACTTCCAACCATTGTTGCGAGTTGGTTATCATTTAAACTAAACATGCTTCTAAATTCGACATCGTTGAACCCGCGTAAGAGCTTGAAAACCTCGATGAGTTGACCGCGCAGCCTCCGAGTTTCCTGCGAAAACAAATTCAGGGCGTGTAAGCGTCGATTGTAGCCCATATGCCTAACGGAATGGATTAAGTTTGTGGCCCTCGCCTGCACTCGCTCCAGTCTCTCAATATCTTTCCTGAGGGTGGGCGACCAGAACTGCACAGCATACTCCAGGTGCGGCCGAACCAAGGAATTGTACAGAGGGAGCACAGTCTCCTTGTTCCGAAACTGAAATTGCCTCCTGATATAACCCAACAGCTTCTGGCCTTTCTTTTCCACCTCTACGCACTGTTTCGTAAACTTAAGGTCGCTGCTAATTAGCACACCCAAGTCCTTTTCCAAATCAGTGGCCTCGATATTACTCCCCAACATCCAGTAGTGTGACTTGGGATTGACGTAGCCAATGTGCATCACTTTGCATTTACCCAAGTTAAACGGCATTTGCCATTTTTCGGACCACTCTCCTATCCTACCTAGGTCCGCACGCAGTTGCTCGATCGCTTCGGGCGTCCCAACATTGGCCCCAAGCTTGGTGTCATCAGCGAATTTGGCGATCCGACTGACGATGCCACCGTCGATATCATTTATGTAAATGATAAACAACAGCGGCCCTAAAACGGAACCCTGAGGAGCCCCACTAGTGACCAAGGCCCAACCCGAACTAACCCCTTTAATTACAATCCTCTGCCGCCTATTCTTCAGCCAGTTTTCAATCCACGTACCTACTTCCCCCACCGATACCCAGCGCGCGCACTTTCGCCATTAGCCGGCGGTGAGATACCTTATCAAAGGCTTTCTCAAAGTCGAGATAAAGTATATCAATCGCCCTACTCTTATCATACTCACTCAACATGACGTTGAAAAACTCGAGCAAGTTGGTGAGACACGACCTATGCCGTCTAAACCCATGTTGGGAGTCCCCAAGCAGCTTGTAGGAATCCAAATGGTCAACGATCCTATCCGCTATTATCCCCCCTAACAATTTACCTACAACTGAAGTGAGACTGATGGGATAGTTCCCTGGACTTTCGTGATCCCCTTTCTTAAAGATAGGGGTCACATTGGCTTCCCTCCAGTCACCAGGCACCTGGCCCGTCTCCAACGATTTGTTGAAGACTGTAGCCAGGTGGGAGCCACCTGTCGCGCACCTCCCGCAACACTCTGGGGAGGAACTGGTCTGGCCCAGGAGCCTTAAACGCGCTCAGTTTGTCTATTCTATCGGCAACGACTGTCGCGGTACACCGAACATTATCCAGGCCAGCACCTTCGTGCCTCACGCCTGGCTCGGGGATGACACGGGTGTCCTCCCTGGTGAACACTCCCGCAAAATACTCATTAAGCACATTAGCGATGTCCGCGTCGGAGGTCCGCAGAACGCCGCTGGGGTCCTTTAATGAACCTATCATGCTTCTAATGGGCTTTCTACTATTAACATTACTGAAGAACTCCTTAGGGTTCCCCTTGCAGAGGCTTGCCACCCGTAGTTCTTCGTTACGTTTCGCTAGCCTAACCTTCGCCTTCACTTCCCTACACAGGCGGACATACGCTTCAGTGTTCTCGTGGGAACGATTGGCCTTCGCCCTCCTATACGCTACTTTCCTATTTCGGATAGCCGAAGCGATGTCACGATTGAACCACTTAGGCTGCGTTGAAGCAGGGGTGACCGGTTTTGAGGGTATGGCAGCAGACTGCAGCACCATAAACTCGTCCCGGAATGCACTCCACACTCCCTCAACATCGCCGCCAACCTCTAACCCCATCTCTCCTACGCTATCCCTGAGGCTAACAAAGTTCGCCCGCCGGAGATCGAGCTTACTGCCTCTCGAGTTACTACGCTTCACCCGAGGGATGCAGACACGGAACCTAATCAGACCGTGATCACTCCCGCCCAACGATTTGTCAACGGTGAGGCCAGTGACGAGGTTGTCTTCGGTCGTGAATACTAAGTCTAGAACGCTTTCGCCTCGTGTAGGCTCATTGACCCACTGAGTGAGAAGTTCTCATCAGCAAAGTCAACTAGCCTCCTCCCTTCAGCATCAGCAGTCCCGTCTTCCCACTTTATGCCGCGACAGTTGAAGTCTCCTAAAACTACACACACCCTATCCCCTAGCAGGCTACGGAGTTCGGTGTACAGGGCTGTATCCTCCTCGAGGAGGAGATGCGGGGGTCTGTACACCAAGATTAACCTATAGTTCGTCCCTCCCACGTTCAGATCGATGCCAAGCAGCTCCCGTTCCGATCGGAACTGGCAATCAACCGGACTCAACGTGTCCCTCACGTATATTAGTACCCCTCCCCCCTCCCCACGGGTGCGGTCTTTGCGAAACATTCTATACCCGGGAATTCCGAACCCCCCAACGTAGTCCCTACGATCAGTATGAATCCAGGACTCGGTGACAGCAACGATATCCTGGTATTCTGATGCTAAGAGCGCTCGTAGCTCGCAAAACTTATTCCTAATCGACCTAGCATTAAAAAGCATTGCACGGAGGGAGCTTTCCCTATTCTGACCCCCCCTAGCACGACCCTTTTCCCGAACAGCGAGGGCTGTCCGGAGTTGAAGAGCCCCTCACCAACGAAGGGGCAACTTCCGCAGGAGCCTGAGCCCTCTCCAACGGGGAAGGAGGGTCACCCACTTGTACCTGGACGCACCCTTCAGTTGAAGGTACGTCCGCCACCGGCTCAACATCATCTCTCCCCGGTGGGGACCCGTCATCTCTCCCCAGGCTCGACCTCACCATTCTGTATAGGTGCCGGTCGGCGAGCAGCGCGCCTAGCACACCTTTACCCTTGTCATTGAGGTGGACACCATCCCTCTGGGAAAGGTCCCATCTACCGAAAATGCGTCGAAGGGGTCAATAAGCCTCACGCCCAGCGGGACGCACAAGTCTTGTACCCTCTCGTTGATGCCAATGACCTTACTGAGCGCGTGGTCACTGGCATTCATCCCCGGTAAATCCCCGGTAAAATACCCATCAACATTCCCCTGTCTCTCTTCAGTTTTAGATCATCCGCAAGAGACATGATCTCGGTGATGATCCCTTCTGTAAAACCTACCCTACCGCCTTTGAGGAACAGGTCGTTGCCACCAGCGTGGACAACGATCGCAGTCCTCCGACTAGCCACGCGCAGCTTCTCTAGCTCCTTCCTTAAGTGCGCCGTTTCCCACCAGGTGAGCACCTTACCTTTCTTATGTCCCGGTTTGCAGAAGCAAAGTACTTCTGGCCCCTGATCTGCGAGTCCCCAATCAAAACGGTGTCTTCCTCCTTCGAGCACAGGAGACTAAGGCGGTTGGAGGTCCTGACATGAGCAACCGGGGTCTGTCTTCGGCTTCCACCCGACTCACCCCGACCGGCAGTTACATCCTTCGGTCTCTTTGGGCCATCATTGGCCCCCTTCCCACCCTTTTTCTTTATCGGCCCCTTCCCACCCTTCTCTATCGGCCCCTTCTTTATGCCCTCCCTGCCCTCCACCTTGCGCCGCGGTTCCGTGCGTTCCACGTAGGTCGCTGGCGATTCCTCACACTGATTTTGTACCGTGGCCCCCGGTTGCACTTCCACCCTTTCTCCGCGGTCCCGAGCTCCATCCAGTCCATCGCTGGACCGCCTTTCCAGGGCAGCTATCCTATCAATAAGCTCCGGGGTGGAGGGCGCAGCCGCGTCAGTGACCGCCGCACCTCCAACAGCCGATCTGGACGACTCGAGCCCCCGGACCCTCCTCCAGCTTCTCGTAAAACTGCATGAGTTCGCAAAAGCGGCACATGCTGGAGTGATTGATCTTCTCGAAGCAAGCTTCTTTGAAGTTCATCACCCACTGGTTTACTCCACACCTCGCATATTCATCCTTCAGTTTCTGCGGTCCAGTCATTGTAACTTTTTTTTTTCTCGAACTCGGAATATACTGAATAAGATAAAGCGTTCTAGCAATGAAAACTATCAAAAACGTTCTGACCAGTATATAAAAAAAAGGAAGGGGGTGAATTTTTCCCGCGCGTAGACGCATCCGCCTATTTGCAAGTGACGTTCATCCCATCCAGAAGACTACACCTCTCGCTGCTGCCGCACCGACCAAGGGTCTCCCCAGGGCCGGACAATCCCAAACGTGTCGCAGCTACCAACTGACAAACACTCGCGACGCAGGCGTCACAGATTTCCCGCCAGGAGCGACAGCGAGATGCAGCCCCTTACTAAGTCTTACTAATCACTCACAAGCGGTCAGACTCTTAGAATCCAGTGTTCAAGGGATATCCCACCAGACCCAGAGGCTACGCCCAAGAGTCTACGCTGGCCTGGCAGCCAGCTGGGCAGTAAAGCTCTCTCACCTAAGAGCAGTACAGCCAAGCACCATCAATTTGTCACCAAATAACGGTCGCAGGGGGCTGGTCAGGCCATTACGCGTTAGGAATGGGCTTAACGGGGCACTAGCCACACTCCATTCATCGCGCCCCTACGCCTGGGACCCCTCCATCCCAGTCTCTAACGACCTGTGAGCGTTAAATGGTGTTATTTATAGAGGTTCCAAAGCCTCTCTTCCCACGCATAAGGTAGCAGTAGGGTCCTAACAGTAAAAGAAGAGAAAAAGACTTAATACTAAACAAAAAAAAATTTATTTCTTTTTTTGCAGTCAGAGGAGAGCATTCTTAACCTAAGCTAAAAGGACAGAGTAGAGATGGGATGGGGTCCTAGTAACCCACGGGACAGGATTGTACAACAGACTTCACCTGCCCTCCCAAAAGAGAGAGAGACCCTGAAGGAACTGGCAGCGAATTTCTCTAGAATCCCACGACTCGGGACCGGAGGGCTGTCACACCCCAAGTATAAAGTTTACAACACCCAGAAGAAATGTGCATAACCTTTATACCCCCTGCGGGGAGAGAGAGAGAGAGAGAGAGAGAGAGAGAGAGAGAGAGAGACTAAGACTGAGGCTGAGACTGAGGCTGTTGGAGGATTAAAAGTAAGATCTGGAAGACTGAAAAATTTACAAGGCTGACTTGAAGTAGAATACCCAAAGGCTGTTCAGGATTAAAAAATCCGAGAAAGGATTTAATTTGTTTTTTAGTATAAAATAAAACGTAAAGTAACGAATCGTTTGCAATAACAGCGTAATACTGTATAATAATAAAGATATTAATGTCATAAAGTTAGCAAATAATTAGTGGGAAACACTTGTGTATAAATTAGTCAATGCAGCATATAACCATACGGAATATTAAATCCAGTTTTGTAACAAATTAACATTAATATTTAAGCGTTGAAGTTAATATACAGGGTGTCCCGTAAGTCTGGACCCATAGGGAAAAATAATAAAATTACAAAATAGTCCAAAAATTTATTACATAATCTGTTCAAAGTGTCCGCCGTTGTGTCGCACACATAGTTGAAGACGCAATCTCCACTGCGACAGCACTTTCTGAATCACAGTCGCAGAAATTTCTTGACACGCCTCCACAATGCGTGCTTTAAGGTGGAAAATGTTCTGAAGTTTGACCTCGTACACTTTGGCTTTCAAGTGGCCCCACAAATAAAAATCATAATAAAAAATAATAAAAAATAATAATAAAAATAATAATAACATAATAAAAAAATATATTATAAATCCCTATGGGTCCAGACTTACGGGACACCCTGTAGTAATAAAGAGAGCCCGGATGTTCGGGCAAAATGCCATAAAATACCTTTTCCGCCTATTTATAAGGTAACTGCCTATATCATGGTAAAGCACCATTTTTCTCATATTTTTCATTAATTAAAAAAGGATTTTAAAATATGATGTTATCATTAGCTAAATACAATTGAAATTACGATAACTCTCAATGCGACTAGTTTAAGGGTTAATTGTTCTACATTTGTGAGTGTATTTCCTGACTGGCAACCGTAGTTTCGTCGTAGAACCCTGCGCGACACATGGTCATTCGTTTTCTGCTGTACGCACGTGTCACAATGCCTAAAGTCAGTGCATCGAAAAGTGTAAAATTAAACGTAAAATTTGAAAAAAAATGCTTGTCATTTATTGTAATCAATAAAAACATTTTTTCATGCAATTTTTCTTTCTTTGTATTTCATGTGTTGATATGTTTTGTTTGAATTGTAAGAAAATAAATGCCTTTTGTGTGCCTTTTTCTGTATTTTATTTTGCATTTTTTGTGCCTTTTTCTGTATTTTATTTTGCCTTTTTGCCTGCCTATTTTGTAGTTTATTAGTACCTAAACGTCCGGAGCCCTAGTAATAAGTAATCAGTCAGGAGGGCCAGAAACTGGCACAGCGCTCAGACCAATTAGTGTAGCCCGTTGCTCTAATTCCTGTATTATTATTATTATTATTATTATTACCAGCATCACCTGGAGTCCAACCTCCTACCTCATTGTTAAAGGTAAAATATAAATCGGTAGGAAATAAATTTTATAGTAACTATTTCAGAATTCTAAAGAGTTAAGAAAAAATATGTGAAAGTAATTTTTATGTAAGAAATATGAAAAGTAAATTAATAGTTGTATAAATTTAACATCGAGATACTTTTGTTTAATTGTGTGTGGGTGTGGATGTGTGGGTGTGGGTGTGAGTGGGTGTGCGAGCGCCAGAGATTTTTTTTTATCAAGTTGCATAGTTTATGTTTATGGTACTGCATGCTGTTCTTAAAGGAAAAGGCATACAGTTAGAATGTTCAGAAGAACAGTGTCCGTTATAATAGCAATTGTAGAAAGTGAGACAACATTGCGGGGAAGAGCGAGAGCGAGAGAATGAAGGCAGTCAGTAAGAGGCGGAAAATTGATGAGATGAGAAGCCTTTGATTCCATCCGGTCAAGTAGAAATGTGCCACCCGACACATGAGAAACATACTCCATCCAGGGGCGGAAAATACACCCTGTATAGATACAGCAATTGAGTGGGAGTGAAGAAACTGCGGATCCGGTATGATACACCTAACCTCTTAGAAGCTATTTTAGAAAAAGTGTATATGTGATCTTTCCAGGAAAGCTCAAAAGCTCACGAGAGAAGGAAACACCAACAATGTCAAGAAAAGAGGAAGGATTGAGTTGCTTATTGTTGAAGATAAGTCGCGTGGAAGAATGTGAAATGTAGACAAATGAAGGAACTGAGTTTTTGAGCCATTGAAAGCCGCAAGGTTTCCTCTGCCCCAATCAGAGATAGTAGAAAGATCAGAGGTCAATTGCGCCATAGCCGTCTCACGCGAAGCATGGAGTGACTGTTGAGAGGAACACTTTCTAAAGCAGGTGGAGAATTGAAGGGTAGAATCATTGGCATGGGAGTACATAGGACAGGAAGTATCATTTAAAAGATCATTAACAAATACGAGGAAGAGAGTGGGTGACAGGACAGAGCCCTGAGGAACACCACTATTAATAGCTTTAAGAGAAGAGCAGTGATCATTAACAACCGCAACTATAGGTTGGCCAGATAGAAAATCAAATATGGAGGCACAGATAGAAAGATAGAAACCGAAGGAGGGGGAGTTTGGAAATTAAAAATTTATGCCAGACTCTATCAAATGCTTTCGATATGACTAGCTTAATAGCAAGGTTACACCGAAATCCCGAAAGGAGGATGACCAAGAGTCAGAGAGATATGCAAGAAGATCGCCAGTAGAGCGTCCCTTGCCGAACCCATACTGACGATCTGAAATAAGATTGTGAGTAGAGGGGTGTTTAACAATCTTCCTATTAAGGATAAATTCAAAAACTTTAGAGAGGCAAGAAAGCAAAGCAATTGGACGGTATTTACTGGGCTGAGAGTGGTCACTCTTCTTTGGGACAAGCTGAATGAAAGCAAACTTCCAGCAGGAATGAAAAGGGTCATATGAAAGACAAAGAGGAAAGATTTTGCTTTGGCAGGGCGTCAGCATAGAAGCACAGTTTTTGAGGACAACAGGAGACATCTCATCAGGACCATATGCCTTCCTAGTGCCCAGATAGGTCTGAAAAAAATATCTTTGGAAGCGATTCTAATTTCAGACATAATTAAGTCAGAGGGAGGAGGAGATGGAGGAACAGTATCGGAATCGTCCATGGTTGAGTTGGAGGCGAAGAGTTCAGCTTTATCAGAAGAGACAGCAACTAAGCCGTCACGCTGGAAAAGAGGCACGAAGAAGAATTAGAACAAGATTTTTGTCTGATGAAGAAATATTTGGCGATTTGAAGAACAGATTTTGCACGATGACGGGCTGAAATATAAGTAGAGTGGGAGTCAAGAGTTTTATGGCGACGTACACTCTGAAAGCCTCCTCTCTGTTGCGTTGCGGATAACATTATAACAATGAAAGTTAAACCAAGGTGTTTTATGCATCAGTAGTAGGAATAGAATATGGAATATCTGCCTCTAAGCCCGAGAGAATCACCTCCGTGATGCGCTCAGCACGCCCGGAGTACCCCTAACCACGGAAGCAGTAATGGTTCTATTGAAAATCAAAGAAATACTGTTTATGACCCTCCCAACCAATCGATGTCGCCGAAGTGCCAAAGGTGGCTCTTCTTGAGAGGATCCAAAGGTTAAAATGGAGCGATAGTTGCTGGACACCAACGGAGAAAAAAGTTTGACAGAAAAAGAGGAAGGATGAGTAGTGAGAAATTAATCCAGAATGTTGGGCCTCTCTCCAAGGTGACTGGAGATACGAACAGAGTTCTACACAATCTGCTCTAGATCATTCAGGATAGAGATGTTGTAAGTTAGTTCAAGGTATGTCAGTGAAATGCAGGGCCGTTTCTAGCCATTAGGGGGCCCTAAGCAGTATACCCATTTGAGGCCCCACCCCTCCATCCACAAACTCACGCCTTACTACATCACCTCAGCACACACATACAAAAAATGGCTGTGTTAATAAAAAACAATTATGAAACAATTTTAATGAAACATTTATGTCCAAAATAACAAATATGTACTTTCAGAAGACAAACAGAAAAAATACTCTTTATGAAATTCCTGAAAATTAGCTTATACATTATTTAGAATAAATGACACAGAACTACGTATAAAAAAATAATGCAATTATCAACTACCAAACAATTACTAACTCTACGATACAATCGTGTAATAGCTAACAGTTATACAGAACAGTTTGTATCTTCAAAAGTTTTGCCTCCTAGATTTTTTCTGGGCGAAATCATCAATAACATCATCATATGAAATCTCCCTGCCAACGTCTTGGTTGATGCTTATGATGCCAAGGCCACTGAAGCGATCCTGCCCCATTGATGATCTGAGGTAGTTCTTGATTAGCTTCATCTTAGAGAAGCTCCTCTCGGCTGACGCTACTGTCACAGGTAGAGTGCAGGCAATTCTTAGTGCAACCCAGAGATTGGGGTATAGTTCCTCCAGTTGCTTCTGATGAATGAAGGAAAGAAGCTCCAATGCAGTCATGTTGTGTGAAGGTAAAGTCGGCAAGTTCTTAATTTCGAGGGCCAGTTCTCTTCCATCAATGTCAGAGTCAGCTCCAGAGCTCAGTATCTTAGAGAGCTTTTCACACTTGCAGGACAAGTCTTCCTTGTTCATTGTGGTGAAGTTTAGGAGAACCCCAAATATGTCCCTCACATCATCTAATGTTTTGAATCTCTCATTTATTGACCCGATGGCACAATCCACCACCACATTGGAAAATTTGACTTCCAGCTTCTTTAAGGCTTCTGTAAATGGTTCGTCAGGAGCTTCGTAAGCAAAGTGCTTTTTTGTGGATCTGAGCCTCTTCTCCTTCAGCACAGCCTCCACATTCATTTTCTCACATATGTCCCTAGCTACGACTTGTGCTGCAACAAAACCTGTGTTTCTGTAGCTGGTGAGTGAGTCTTTTGTTTTTGTGAGGAGGTTGAGTGCCACATCAAACTGAAAACTTGAAACTTGAAAACATAACGAAAATAATCCTAGGTTTTAAAGTGTTACAAAATCTCTTAATAATTAGTAAACTAGTGAAATAATGTTTTACAATACTAGAAAAATTAAGCATTTATGAAAGTATAAGCATATAGTAAGAATAAAGTTAAATAATATAGAAATAAGATCTCACAATAGTTATTTACACATAACGACCGAAACGTTTCGTTTGTCTCCGTTTTATCACATTTGTCTCATATAAAAACTTTAATTAATACGACAATAATAATAATAAGGATAATAATAATAATAACAATAATATTAATGATAACTTCAGCTATATTCCTATTCTTGCCCACTGAGCTGTGACCTGGGAGCCTGTCTAGGGGCTCCCTAGTAGCAGCGGGGTCCTAAGCGGCCGCTTAGTCTGCTTATGCCAGGAAACGTTCCTGGTGAAATGGGAGGCAAGCCAAAGGTGGTAGTGAACATTGAAATCACTTGAAATGGCTATTTCAGCAAAAGGAGAGTGATAGAATGTATATGATTTGGGTGAGTCATTGTGAACTATTTGCTTTATAATCCCATGTTATGATGTAAGGTGTTTTGCACGTATGCTGCTGCAAGAGGGTTGTAGCCCATGTCACACCTACAAAACCACCATTCCGTGGAAAAAGCGAAAGGAAATGCAAATTCTTCTCTGAACATGTATAGTAACACTGATATAAAACCTACTGAAAACTTTTTGGGGAACCTTGCCCATCATCTAAGAAGCGTTGTAGCCCTCCCTGAGACCTTATTTATTACACTTTTTCCTTAAATTTAAGATAAAAATCCAAAGCCCTTGTGTTCATCGGTCATCTGCAAATATACAAGTGGCGAGTGCACATCGTCGTACGTTAGCATGGCCACACGCCAACTCCAAGTTCGTATCGATGAACACAAAAGTATTAGTAATCGCACTAAAATTAGACTTACAATCCTTCACAATCGCATATACGTTCCCACTCCAATCATTTGGACCACCCAGTTAGATCTAATTAATTTTCAGTAATTCCAAAAGCTAATAAACACGATCTACCCGCCCAGAAACAATATGCAGTTTCAAACATAAACCAGATATAAATCATCATACCCCATTCCATAGCCTCAATATTCTTCAATAAAATTTTTCTTACCAACCAACCAAAGTAACATCCTTCAACAAACTGTATCTCTCTCATCTTCATTCTCTGCTGCGTCTGTGATCAAGTAACTTGTACCTCATTGTTCTTTTAAGGTTTTATAGATTTTAATGTTTTGTTTTAAATTTATCCATAATGTTCCCCTAAATTGTTTTATAATGTTTTTACTTCAATTTACTCTCATCGTATAGGTAAGCCCTTTTATGGGTTTCTTCTATAATATTTTATATTTTAATTGTATTACTTAACTTTATAATTTCAGGACTGTTTTAATTTTAATTTTTAGTCTGTGGTATTTGTGTTGTTAATATTTAAAATTGTTTTAAATTCATATTTGGTTTTTAATTGTATTATTTCTCATTTAAGCACTGAGGATGACATTAGAATATGTCGAAAGCTTTGATTATTAAGTATTTGCATACGGACTAGTCTTGTTGTTCCATATTATATATATACACAGGGTGAGTCACGACGAAATGTCATAACTTCGAGAGCTTATAACTGAGGTAATTCCCAGTCAAAAACCTCATATGAACATAGGTCCGATTCTTAACGGTTATGGAGCTATGGATGTTTGAATTTCAAGCATGCACATGCGTGACCTTGAAATGAACTGACAGTTACTTACCGAACCGAACTAACTACGCAGTAGAGTGTTGTGTTTCACAGCGTGCAGTTGATGTTTTGTGCATTCAGTATGCCTTTTACGTTTTCAAATGCCGAATATGCCGATATGGTGTATGTTTACGGATTTTGCGATGAAAATACTACTGCTGCTGTCGCTGAATATCAGCGACGTTTTCCAAATCGAAGAATTCCGGATCGACGAGTGTTTAGCAACGTTTTCCGGAGATTGCGAGAGAACGGTTCATTTCCTAGCGTTGCTGTTTTATCTGAGCGTCCGGTACAACAAGATGTGGCTGAAATAGAAAACGTTATTCAGGTGGTACAGCGGAGTTCTCATGTTCGTACGCGAAGGATTTCCACACGTCTTAGAGTTCCTCAAACGAGAGTATGTAGAACGTTACACGAAGAAGGCATGTATCCATACAGCGCGTTCAGCACCTTCAACCACCTGGGGATCGTGCCCAACGGTTGGAATTTTGTAATTGGCTCAATGCCGATCGACAATTGCATCGATACGTCTTGTTCTGTGATGAGGCTCAATTTACCCGCGACGGTGTCAACAACATTCGCAATTCACATGTGTGGTAAGAAATGAAGGTGCTACTATAGCGTGATCCTACCGGTGACTTCGATACTATAGGGTGATTCCTACCCGTTTTGGTTCGAAACTACAGTACTGTAGAGTGTGATTCCTATCCAAGGTATAAATGAAAATATAATAAATATAAAATGCTATTTATTATTCAATTTTATTTTTTTAAAAAAATTTTCGGTGCTACTATAGTATGTGGTCTACCTACGATTGGTTAGGTTTAGTCACGATATTTTCGTTAAAACTAACGAAAATATCATGACTAAACCTAACCATTCGTCAAGGGCGATGGACATTGGAATGTAAACAAGCAATTAGTAAACAAGGTAAGAAGCTATAATTAAAAGGTAGACCGCCGAATCAAGGTAGGAATCACGCTATAGTAGCACCGAAATGAATCCTCAAGCCATTGTGGAAAGTAATTTTCAACAACGGTTCATTGTCAGTGTGTGGTGTGGTATTCTCTACAGTCAGCTGATTGGTCCGTTTATCTTCGAAGGTGGTCTTACAGGTGACATTTTTATACGATTTCTGCAAGACGAACTGCCACCACTGTTAGAAGATGTACCTTTGGCAACACGATTGCGTATGTACTTCCAACAAGACGGAGCTCCTCCCCATTTTAGCCGTGGAGTGAGAACGCATCTCGATGATCGCATCCCTGGTCACACCCAGGTCTCCGGACCTAATCCTTCTAGATTTTTATCTGTCGGGGCGCATGAAAGAGCTGATGTACCCAGGGCCGCCGAGAGGGCGGGGAAGCCGGGATAAAGCCCAGGGGCCCATAAAGATGAGGGATAAAATCTAAAAATATTAATAAAGCAATTGATTAAATAAAAGAGAGGAAATATAATTTAATTAATGAACATACATTTTATAGAGATTATCATAGTCAAACTGAAACAGATAAAATATTATCTGCGGTCCACCAATGCCGAAGACTGACTGACAGATCTGGGAAGCATTGTAATTGAAAGCCAGTTAGCCCGTACTTTAAATTTCATCAGAATCATTTACCACTTTGCTAGAGAGAAGGCAAAGAAAGTACACTTCTAATTATGAAAATCTTGCAGTAAACAATTGTTTTGCCTTGCGATGCGTATTGAGGCCGAGGTAGTCATTTTGGACAGTTATTGTAAATTCATGAATAAAAACTTTAGCAGCTATTTGTTCGCTTTTTATTTTTAAACATTCAAACATCCATACCTCCATAACCGTTAAGAATCGGACCTATGTTCATGTGAAGTTTTTGACTGGGAATGACCTCAGCTATAAGCTCCCGAAATTGACATTTCGTCGTGACTCACCCTATATATATATATATATATATAGGGTGAACCAAATGTAGGTGGACAGTAAATGATAACGTTTATTTTGAGAATACATATTTAATTTTTTTGTATACTATAATACAAAATAAAATTTAAATAAATTTAGTTATAATATTAATATAATATAACACAAACACCATAGTTATAATGAACACCATAGTTATAATATAATATAACACAAACCGTATTCAACCTACTGTCCACCTACTTTTGGTTCACCGTGTATATATATATATATATATATATATATATATATATATATATATATATATATATGTGTGTGTGTGTGTGTGTGTGTGTGTGTGAGTGTGTGTGTGTGTGTGAGGTTGGTAAAAGAAATGTATACTTTTGTGCACGGGTTTGTTTGCTTGTTTGCGTTCTGCTAAATGTTACGGATAAGCGATAAGGAATGAAGAACATTTAAACTAGAAGCGAAGAAAAAACATACTCTCACACATAAATTGAAAAAAAAATGATAATCGAATAGGAACGAAACCAGAAAAAAAAACAAAGAAAAAAGAACGAATAACGAGTAGTGAATGAATCGAGAGGATAAAAAAAGCCAAAAGAATCGAAAGAACGAAAACAATGGAAAATCATTTGAAAGGAAAAAAAAACGAGAGTGAATGAGAAGGAGAAAAGATGTCATCAAATAAGTGTATGTTAACGTATTAGTTTTGGGAACACGCGATGACGTCACGAGTCATTATGGAGGGAGAACAAAAAATCGAATCGATACGGCGGAACAAAACGCCTTTAAACCTTATTATTAAATGCACACTCGAAAGCTCTCGTATTTTCAGTGAGAAAACTTCAAAATCATACTTGCTTAATTCATTAAAAAGGATATAAATCTTCGATAAAACTTGCATTTGTTCTCGTAATAAGATTTCTGCTCCTAAGATTAAAATCAGAGAACGTATTTTTAATTTAAACTTTTTTAAAGGCCAGTAGGTTTTTTGCTACAAATTTTTGAGAGGGAACTATCAATAGGCCTTTCATACGGATAATTAGGAACTTTAATGGTACCATAATAGTATATATATATATATATTATATATATATAATTTATTTATTTCTTTTTTCTTTTTTATTATTTAGGCAGGAAGGAGAGGCCAAGGGCGAACGCACGCAGAAACGCACGCACCATAGAAGAACATGGCCGAAATCAAGGTCCAAGGTTTTCGAGATGCCTAGGCACTCTCCGCTTGAAAGATTGAAATTCAGAGACAGGGGAAAAATGGATTGAGAAAAGTTGTTTCAGAGTTGATCAGTTGAGTGATGAAAGAATGAAAATACCGATTAATCCTTGCGTTAGAAAGTTGGATAGAAAAGGAATGAGACTATGTCGAATGTCTGGTACGGAGTGCTTTCCTTAAAGGAGGAGGCATGCAGTTATAATGTTCAGAAGAACAGTTTCCGTTATAATAGCGATAGTAAAGGGAGAGTGAGGCGGGAAATTGATGAGACGAAAAGACTTTGATTCCATCCGGTTAAGTAGAGCTGAGTAGCATGGCCGTAAAATGGTAGAGTGAAATTGCATGCAATGTTGATCAATGTTGCAAAAGGGGGTGGGGGTTATACGACAAGGGGAGGGGGTAACACCCAATTTGCATGAAAGGGGGTGGGGGTAATGTAGCAAAGGGGGGTAGGGGTTATGTACCAAGGGGGTGGGGGTAACCCCCAAGTTGCATGAAGGGGGGAGCTTTGGGGGGAGAGGGAGAATGACCTCCCCCAAAGGGTGACACTGACCTAAACCCTAACTTTGGAGAAGGTGGATGTCTTCACCCCCAAAGGGGTATCTCTAACCTATGAAGGTAAACCTTAAACTAAGAAGGAAAGAGACCATCCTTCGCCTGGGACCGCCAGACGCATAATGGCCCAGCATCAGCTGGTTGGCAGGTTTTTGGATTAGAGGGGATTGCCAGATAGTACTATTTATTTTATTTATTTATATATGGAGGGGTTGCCACATAACAATATTTATTTCATTTATTCATATATGTAGGCGTTCCCAGATAGTATATACTATTTAATTATTTGAAGAGATGTTACCCAATGAATCTTAATTGTCTTAGAAACCGTATATATACCATTAAAAGCTGTATTAAGAGAGTAATTTCATTAACGGTATACATATATATTAATGGTTCAGTCCAGTTGGAGTTCCATCAGCTACCAGCGGCAGGAATGGTCAAAAGCTTATAAAGAAATGTTCCCAGCCATATATATATATATATATATATATTAGAAATGTTCAATATTAAGAGAGTAATTCATTTGACCCATATTAGAAATGTTCAGTTATCCCTTATATATTCTTTCAAACAATTAAAACCAAACCAAAATGGAGAAATGTCAATTTACCTTGTTTCCTTGATTCGAATAGATTTCATTTATTTCTCCATAAACACTTCATTTAAATGGGAGAAAAACATTTGTTTAATAAATCAAAAAGCAATTCAATTCCAAAAGAATTTCAATTTTAATGTACACACGTCAATTATCTCTATTAAAATTTCAACCGTGTTTCATTAAAATAACAAGTGCCCTCATTTTCAAATTATAGATTAATTTCAATTAGTAATAGCTAATTAATAATTTTCACCTTGTAACTCCTTGTAACTCCTTGTAACTCTCTCTTCATATATATATATATATAATATATATATATATAATATAATATATATTATATATATATATATGGAAGTATATGTTATAGGCAAAGAGCGGGAATCATATTAAATATTCATCCTTCCTCACAATAAAGAATGTATGAGAGTATATGTAAATGAATAGACTTACTGCTTATTATTATTCTACATTTTCTCTTAAAGGGGACTCAAACTTCTATTATACATATATATATTCCGAATTTATTTCAACTAACTCGAATGATATAGCCGCGTCGACACACGGTTCCATGCAAATTAAAGTATCTGTTTTAGAACTACTAAAGTTGATATTTATGATAATATTAATGGCAGTATTATGAGAATAATTATATATCCCCAAAACGAGCCATATTAGAAATGTTGTCATTCCTTATATATATACATATATATATATATATATATATATATATATATATATATATATATATATTATATATATGATACACAGACAGTGCATGGAACAAGGAACTCTTCTGGGATAATTAAATCCGCTATAGTCCGAATAAGTAATGGTAAATGAGAAATACCATAGTTTTTCTTTTTCATGATGCTAGCCCGACGTGGGCAACGGGTCACTCGCAAAGAGGTCCCATAAATATAGCTTCCCTCACCAGCTATCTGAAAAGCAGACAGGATCCAGCTTTGGGACATGGATCTAAGGTTAATTCCCATCTTGAAACGGACATGTTATGTGCCTTGAAAAGTGGACGCTCAATTCTGCCAGTTGAGGTTTAAGTTTTGGTTTTTGGCTAAAAATATAATAGTTACCCTTTTTCTTTGATGATTCAATCTGACGTGAAGGCAGCGAGTCTTTTGTTTATACTGAGGTTCTAAATGTAGCAGGGCTAGGCTGCTTTAAACCCTAGATCCATGTCCCAAAGCTGGATCCTGTCTGCTTTGAAGATAGCTGGTGAGGGAAGCTATATTTATGGGACCTCTTTGCGAGTGACCCGTTGCCCACGTCGGGCTAGCATCATGAAAAAGAAAAACTATGGTATTTCTCATTTACCATTATTATTCGGACTGTAGTGGATTTAATTATCCCAGAAGAGTTCCTTGTTCCATGCACTGTCTGTGTGTATCATAAAAAACTCAGGGGACCATTCTGAGTTCATTCCCATATATATATACAGTATATATATATAATATATATATATATATATATATATATATAATTCAATTCAGCTAACTTTTACATACATATTACAGAGAGATGTTCACATGAGATAGCCATATTAAGAGAGTAATTTCATTAACGGTACACATATACATTAATGGTTCAGTCCAGTTGGTAGTGTCATCAGCTACCAGCGGCAGGAATTGTCGAAAAGTTTATAAAGAATCCGCCTTGGCCATCCTTCATGCATTGAAAAAGTTCTGGGACTGATTATGTCCTTCGTAACGACAAAGTTCATGTGGCTGAGAGGACCTAAAGCTTTATGTGGGATCCAGCTCTCTACGAGTCGTTATATCATCTAAACGTGGAAGAAAGGGGTCACCCATACAACACTCATCAGGCCGAACGTTGCTTAGCAGCTCAAATCTCGCTGTGAAGAGCCGATGATACATTGGACACGACAACACTTTTCTAACCACGAAGGAGCGACAGTTAACTAACTTAAATAAATTTTCTATACTTTGATAAGTACCAAAAATATAGTATTTTCAGTTATAAATAACTCGCGATTCTTCTTCCTCAGAAATTTTTTAACCTTGTTACGTATATACATATACGTAACAATCTGAAAACATTTGTCTGTAGCTCCACGTCGAAATTATTGCAATATTTTTAATATCTTTTTAAAAGTTGTGTGTGGGATATTTGAACTAACCACATAATATTTCAATAGGAAAACGGTTTTATCAGATATCATTATTGAAAATATGATAACAATACTATACAAAGGATTCAATATTGGGTGTGAGAAGCCTCTCCATAAACACTTCATTTAATTTGTACAAAAAACATTTGTTTAATAAATCAAAAAGATATCGTATATATATATATATAATATATATATACACACACAAAAGAATTAAATAAAACACCGATACATCATTTTTGTTTATTTAGATGCCAAACGTATCCCAATTATTTAATCAAAAATAATATAAGAAATGCACAGTTTAGTGAACTCTCATATATATATACGAGGTGTGATCAAAAAGTTCGGTAAATAGTCCCGCAACTAATGAACGCGTGTCACTAGGTGATGTCAGTGTGTATGGCTGATGACGTCACCTTGGCCACTTGCCAGATGCCAACAAACACCATTTAACTATGCACCAGCGCGCCGTGTCATTGCTTTGTGTGAGGGCGTTTTTGTGGCGCCTGGCGATTTTGCAGAAAATGTCGAAATTTGAGCAACGTGCAAACATCAAATTTTGTTTTAAACTTGCTAAGACGGCTACAGAAATGCACGGAATGCTTGCAGCTGTCTACGGAGATGAAGTTTGGAAGTGATTTGGAAGGTTTCGAGAAGGAAATGAGTCTTTGGAAGATGATGAAAGAAGTGGTCGTCCGTCCGTCTTGTTTGTAACAACTTCATCTCCGTAGACAGCTGCAAGCATTCCGTGCGTTTGCGTTTCTGTAGCCGTCTTACGAAGTTTAAAACAAAATTTGATGTTTGCACGTTGCTCAAATTTCGACATTTTCTGCAAAATCGCCAGACGTCACAAAAACGCCCTCACACAAAGCAATGACACTGCGCACTGGTGCGTAGTTGAATGGTGTTTGTTGGCATCTGGCAAGTGGCCAAGGTGACGTCATCAGCCATACACAGTGACATCACCTAGTGACACGCGTTCATTAGTTGCGGGACTATTTATCGAACTTTTTGATCACACCTTGTGTATGTATATATATATATATATAAACAAAAAATTAATATATAAACATCAAAATTTTAACATACGAGGATAATTCAATAAGTATCCGCACTTTTTAGTTTCACAATTTTATTTTCACATCTGATAGATTATAAACACATCACTTCTCAACATAGTCTCCCTGTTTCTCAATACATTTAGTCCAGCCATCCACAAGCTTCCTAATGCCATCACAAAAGAATGTTTTAGGCTGTGTGCGTAGCCAGTCGTGCTGCCTCCTTCAGGTCATCATCGCCTTGGAATCGCTGACCTCTCAAAGCGTCTTTTAATGGTGGAAACAGGTAAAAATCCGAAGGTGCCAGGTCTGGACTGTAGGCTGGATAGTCGAGAACTTCAAATTTAAGTTCTTGAAGGCATTTTCTAGTCTGTGCAGCGGTATGAGGGCGCGCATTGTCGTGTAACAGAATAACACCTTCCGACAATCTCTCTCCCCGTTTTGTGCGAATTGCTTGCTTTAACTCATTCCGAAATATGTCAGAATACGATGCACTTGTTACTGTAGTTCCACGCTCTAGATAATGTACAAGGCTAGGGCCTCGTGTATCCCAAAACAGTGTTAGCATAACTTTACCTGCTAACGGCTGCGCTTTGAACTTCCTTGCAACGGGAGATGTTGGATGCTTCCATTGCATGCTCTGTCGTTTGCTTTCTGCTTCATAATGATGGATCCAGGTTTCATCTTCAGTGATAATGCGTGGAAGGTATCATAATGAAGGTGAAAACCTTTTTGAAGCGCATTCAAAAACTTAAATTTGAAGTTCTCGACCATCCAGCCTACAATCTCGACCTGGCACCTTCAGATTTTTACCTGTTTCCACCACTAAAAGACGCTTTGAGAGGTCAGCGATTCCAAGGCGATGATGACCTGAAGGAGGCAGCACGACTGGCTACGCACACAGCCTAAAACATTCTTTTGTGATGGCATTAGGAAGCTTGTGGATGGCTGGACTAAATGTATTGAGAAACAGGGAGACTATGTTGAGAAGTGATGTGTTTATAATCTATCAGATGTGAAAATAAAATTGTGAAACTAAAAAGTGCGGATACTTATTGAATTATCCTCGTATGTTAAAATTTTGATATGATGGCATTAGGAAGCTTGTAGATGGCTGGACTAAGTGTATCGAGAAACAGGGAGACTATGTTGAGAAGTGATGCGTTTATAATCTATCAGATGTGAAAATAAAATTGTGAAAATAAAAAGTGCGGATACTTATTGAATTACCCTCATACATGAAATATATAGAAAGTTATATATACACCCAAAAGAATTAAATAAAACACATGTACATCATTCTCTTTATTTAGACGAATTATTGGAAACTAAAGCGTGTATCCTTTCTGTCGTACTCTTGTAATATAGGACTCTACTTTTAACCTTAAATCATGGAACAAATATTTTACATCCTAATTAGAACGTGTGTACACTATATCGTACATTTAATTTTTTAAATACATTTTTGAACTTTAAGTTACAAACATTTTTTTTTTGCTTTGGGTTATACTCCAAAATCGACAAAGACCTCGTTGTAAAGGTATAAAGTCATTGTTCCATATTAGAAATGTTCATTAGGGTGGAGCGAAAAATACTTTTCTTCTAGTATGAAGTTCTAATAGTGATTATAAGTTGCATTTAGTGGACGAAATATGCCTGCCAAAATATGAGTTCATTTGTTTAAAATTTTGAGCTGCCACCAGGCGGCTAAAGTTAACACAATTTTGTGTAAAAAGGAAAAAAATGCTTCTATTTTAGGTTTGTCAAACTATTATAAAGGTTTATCTTAGAATTATCTAATAGTTTGATTAAGATTCATAAATGATAGGAATTCGTTTTGTAAAAATGCCTTTTCATATGCTTAATATCTTCAGCTGCCACAAGAGAGCTGAAGTTAACACAATTTAGAGTAACTGAGTCATGTTGAGACTACACTGAATGTTGTGGGGGAGGGTTTGGGGAGGGTTTTGGTGTGAAGGAATTTCTTTCTGTGAGTCATTAGAACAGTGTGTTAACACTTGTCTTCTTAGGTAGTAGGCCTAGTCGCTCAGTTGATCGGAGAGTTTTTTAATATGATCGGAATATTATAAAACTTTATTTTAGTGATTTATATAGAGATAATATTGATTTTATTATAAAATGCTTGTTATAATGTATTATACAATTTTAGTTTATTTATATAATATATTATATATAATATATTATATATACTTATAAAATATATTATATATATTAATTATATAATGTTTTGATGTTACAGGATATTTTGTGATTGTGAATTTTTCTTAAAAATATTATGGCATCAAATACTAAATATAAACATTTCACTAGAGAACATATGAAGTGTGCCATATTTGAAGTACTTTGTGAGATGAGTGATATGCAACTACCAACTTATAACTGCATTATGAAAGATTACCTGTTCACAAAACATTTAGTGAAGGAGCAGATGAATAACAAGGAGCCTTCATTTTCTGAAATAGCAGAGGCAGTTTCCAAAAAGGTAGAAAATATTTGGAAGAAGGCCTCTTTGCCAATAGTTTCACATACACGCGTTTTACAGATGACGCGAGTGTACCATGATAAATACAGGTCCTTATTAAAGCCATACAAGTCACGCAAGAATCAGCCTAAGTACAAAAATCAGCTTGAAGAATTTGAAAACTCTTCAAAATGCACTTTGTTTGACATCTGCACCTGCAAATGTAAGGAGTTTAGGAGATGCTCATGTGAAAAGAGTAAGAAAGTCCCTCCAAAAGAGCAGGATTTTTTAAATGACCAACGAACACGCAGAATAATGGTGATAGGAAGCATTGACATAGCACACACAAGACGATTACAAGCAAGAGAACATCGAAAGGAAATGGAAAAAGCACGTCTGGAATCCTCACAAACAACTAGTGCTGCTATAACCAATACGTCCAACTTACAAATCGAAACAGAGACAAGTGAACTTCAACAACTAGAAGAGATATCTGAAGATAATGAGGAAGATACAACCTCGACTCAATATGTAATATCAGAACAACAGATGCGTGAGCCACTGCCTTCATTAGCAATTACTTGTGATAGATTTAAAATGTCGGACAGAGCTGGGGCTGCTATTGCTTCTGTAGTATTGGCAGATCTTAAAATTGTTACTCCCGAAGACAAAGGGCCCGAAGACAAAGGGAATATTATAGACAGAAGTAAGCTAAGACGTGAAAGACAAAAACAGAGAAAGGAACTACAACAGATAGGAGAGCCAAAAACCATGCGGGGATTATACTTTGATGGCAGAAAGGATAAAACAATGATTCAAGTCCAGGAGAGTGATGGCTCTAACCACCAAAGAACCAAACGCGAAGAGCATATCAGCATAATATCTGAACCACACTCTCTGTACTTTGCACATGTGACACCTTCCAGTGGCAAAGCTAAATACATTTGCACAGCGCTAGTGAATTGCTTGAAAGAAAGGAATGTTGATATAGGGAACATCGTTGCAGTTGGCTGTGATTCGACAGTGGTTAACACTGGTAGTATTGGAGGCACAATAAGATTACTGGAAGAAGCCTTTAATAAGCCATTGCAGTGGCTGATATGCCTTTTACACCTTAATGAACTTCCATTGCGCCATCTGTTTCATCACTGGATGGTACCACTACTGGACCAAGAGCATTTTAGGAGAAATTGGCCGAGCACTTTCAGACTGTGAAAAGCTTCCATAGTTAACTTCAAACCCATTGAAATTCAAGAGGACATGTGTGAAGTTGATGTAGATGACATAAGTACTGACCAGAAATACCTTCTTGAAATTCACAAGGCTATATCAAGTGGAACATTCTCAAAGAGTCTTAGTCATAAGAGTCCAGGCAATATATCACATTCAAGGTGGCTCACCACAGCAAACAGGACTCTGCGGTTATATGCAAGCACAGAGAATCCTTCAGGCAATTTACAAGAATTAGCTACTTTCATTGTTAGGGTATACGTACCAATGTGGTTTCAGATAAAGCGTAAACCATTATGCCAATATGGTGCTAAACATATGTGGCATATGATTGCAAGAAGCCGGTATCTCCGTGAAGAGCTTAGGAGAGTACATGACTCAGTCATTCAGCGAAATGCATATTACGCAAATCAAGAAAACATTCTCATTGCAATGATAGCTGATGAAAGGGAGCATGTGCGTCAGTTGGGATTTAGGCGTATCATAAAAGCAAGAGCATGCATTCAAGAAACAGATGTTATCAGGTATTTTAAGGTCCCAGAAATAAATTTTTATGCCAAAGACTATACAGATCTCATTATGTGGCAAGATTTTCAGATAGCAGAACCACCGATAACCAAAGGAGTTTCTCTTGATGATATTGAATCATGCATCAAACATGGTACTACTGTTCATTCAGAATTATTTCAGTTTCCATGTCATACACAAGCCGTAGAGAGATGCGTCAAGCTCGTTACAGACGCTGCTGGATCAGTCTGCGGACCTACAAACAGAGACGGTTGGATTCGTGCTACATTAGAATCAAGGAAAAAACAGCCAAAATTTGACACAAAAGCAAATTACTAAATAGTCTTCAGCAAGAACCCTTTCTAGAGGGAGGTTGGTTGTGGAAAGGGTGGTAACTCCGCTAAGGCACGCAATAACGTTTCTTAACTGTCTCAAGCCAGTATAAAGGAGGAGACATCCTAATTTATTACTGTTCCCTTTTTCAAGTAAATACAGAATCATACTTAATTGTCATTTTTTAGTTAACTTCAGCCCTCTTGTGGCAGCTGAAGATATTACGCATATGAAAAGGCATTTTTACAAAACGAATTCTTATCATTTAAAAATCTTAATCAAACTATTAGATAATTCTAAGATAAAATCTTTTAATAGTTTGATAAACCTAAAATAGAAGCATTTTTTTCCTTTTTACCCAAAATTGTGTTAACTTTAGCCCCCTGGTGGCAGCTGAAACTATTAAACAAATGAACTCATATTTTGGCAGGTATATATCATCCACTAAATGCAACTTTTAATCACTATTAGAACTTCATACTAGAAAAAAGGTATTTTTCGCTCCACCCTAATGTTCATATAGTAGGTTTTAATCATCATATAAAAGTGACTCTTACGTGTATATATATATATATATATATATACACGTTTCGTTATCTTTGGTTAGCTTCCGCCAGAGTTGTTCATTCTGACGAAGGTCAAGTTTTTCACTCCACCTTAGACTTTCAGTTTGATGTAGAATCCGAACCACGCCCCACCAGTAGCACAGCGTCTTAATAACCAGGCCACCCAGGGTACCCATTTTTCTAACAACCACTTTCTTTGTGGAAGGATGAACAGCTGGGTTTTGCTGCGCGCCGGCTGCCGTCACCAGGTTTCGAATCCGGGGCCGATTAATTCGTAGTCAGCGATTCGAACCACTACACCACCGAGGCGCATCATATATATATATATATATATATATATATATATATATATATAGTATTCTATTTACTCTACAACGCCCCTTAATTTTGTACAATTTTTTTTCATTCTTCATAACTTCACTGCTTTCTCTTTTATAGACTTTTCATCATGTTTAGCTCTGAACCTCTTCGGCGTGTATTGTCGGTAAACGAACCTACGAGAAGCCACAGACTTATTAGTATGATGTTACCTCATTATTATTATTATTATTATTATATAATGATGATACATTATTAATTTCGAGTTTATAAACACTCTTTACCAATCGAGGGTTTATTTTTGAGGGGAATAAGAAAAGATTTATTGTCGGGCCTAATAACATATACTTATGTAACTGAAATAAACCTTTTATTGACTAATGAAGGCCGTCAAATTGGCCTTCGTGAAATGAGGTACTTCGTGAAATGAGGTACTGTACAATAGGGCGGATCGAAAATGAGGTTTTTAAACTTTTTTTCGAAATTCAAATATGGCTAGTGCGGAAAATATGTGGGTGCTATAGATAATGACTGTGCATAAATATTAGTCCTGCGAAATTATATCTTCAGGTGCCACAAAGCCGTCGAAAAAAGTGAAATATAATGATTTTCTTATATTCTGCATTAGTACAATAACTGAAACTTACTTGTTATTATTATATATTAAGTGTTCCAATTACCAAAATAGTTACTGAATTACGCAGCTCTTAGTTTATTTAGATCAATGTTCTTTTGATTAATGATCTAAATAATCCAGAACTCACCACGAGGAGGTGGCTGCGTGTCGAGCTCCACCCATGCCCTCCCAACCACCCATCCTTGCGCATGTTTTTTTCTATTAACGTTTTATTTAAACTTTATATTCAGCTTTACTTTCGAATGATGGCATTTTTTTACGTGACTGAAGTGTTGATCTTATGAAGCCATCTCGCGCGTTCAATCCAAATACTTTTGATGATGCTTCAGTCACTAATTTTACCATTCTTTCTACTACTTGTGTATGACTAGGGAATTTCTCGAATGGAGGGGTACTCTTGTTTTCTATGAATTCTTCAATCTCATTTTCTGTCAGGTGTCTTGTCACAGGTGGTTCAGTGACAATGCATTTTTGCCAATTAATTAAATCAGTATAATCAGTAGCTTCAAATTGAATAACAGGTACTGTGAAACGCCTCATAACTTTTTCCTTGTTTGTTTGCCTTGCTTTCTTTATTCGCCTCCACGCTAATTCTCTTATGGCGCTGCGGTCATCATGAATCATTGATGCTAGAATATTTTCTGGATTTGCAAAAAATGCATTTCTTTGTATGACAGGGTTTACAATATCCTTTACTTCGTCATTCAGTGTTCTTGTTAGTTCAATAGTTTTGAAAACATGTTTTGAGCCATTGACAAAAGACGTACTTTGCTTAATAGAAAAACCACATTGGGATGTAGACCTCCATTATAAAAGAAGCAATGTTCATGAGGTTCTCAGATGGACTTACAGTTGAAACGTATAGACGAAGCAAACGATTTGCTGTAGTCAGCCATCGTGAATGTGCCATTTTGCCTGGACTACGATGAGCAAGATCTGGAGAGCAATATCCCTTTGTTATGGCCTGATGAATATCAATTAGATATTTTTGGTCGGTGCTAAGATCTTCACAGTCTACAGTTGGTTCCTCAGCATCAATCCTTTCAAACTCGACAATAGGAAGACTCTCACAGTTCTCTAATTCCCTGCCAATAGGACCGGTGAATCCGCGGGGGCCAGATGTTTTTCCATCCAGCTTTGCAACTAATGGCGTAATGGCAATTCATTGGCATGGAGCTGGCACACTAAATGTTGAACTGGCTTCTTCAGCTTCAATTCTATAAGCCTTATAACGCCTCCTTTTCTCCAGTGTTGACTGCTGCACCATCGCATCCAATGGCAACAAGGTTTTCCAGGTTCATGTCATTATTTCCAATATACTCAAACATTCCTTTACATATTTCTTCAGCTGATCCAGAATTCACAGAATAATGGCCCAAATAATCTGAACCAGGTTCTCTCACTAAAGTGATATGTTCTTCTGTTACCTTCTTCTGATATACTTTGGACTCTTTTTTTTCTTGGAAGAGTGTAGAATCTTTTCGACCATCAAAATAGATTCCTCTGATTGGGACCTGATTTTGATCTTTCATATTTCTGATCTCTTCTTTTGTCTTTCTCTTCTGATTTTACTCCTATCCACTACTTCAGATGTATTGTCAATAGAAACTTCTCCAATATCTTGCAATACTGCACTAACAATGAATGCTGCAGCTCGATCTGAAACTGCAGTCCTGTCACAAGCAGTAGCCACTGAAGGTAGATTTGTAGTTTTCCTTTTCTTGAATAATTGTTCTTCAGGTTGTTCGAGCTTTCTCTTCGAGCTAACTGGCTCTGGAAATGTATCGTCTGATATTTCGCCAGATTCACTTTCACTATTTGATGTCGATGATGATAATTCAACATTTGTATCCTGCAATTTCTCCTGTGAAGATTCTTTGGTGAGCCTCACAGCTTCTTTTTGCTTTCTCAGCAACGTAGATGCTTTTTCTTTGAGAGTGTAATATCTACTCTATCAATAAACAGTTTTCTTTCACTCCTTTGATCTAAGAGGAACGTCACTTCTTCCTTGGAACCGTTTTTTCTTTGGGACAAGAACATTGTGTTAGTACTTTGCACTTGCACGCTGCAATGTCAAAAATTTCGTGTGTGCTTCTTTTTTGAATATATCAATCTTTGCTTTGTAAGCTTCAGAATTTTTTCTGCTTTGGTATGGCTTCATAATGACACGATACTTTTCGTGGTAGCTTCTGAACATTGTTTCAATTCGCCTGTCTGACAGAATTGGGACGGAAGCACTTTCCCAAATTGTTTTCAATTTATCAACAACTTATTCTAATATTTGAGATATTGAAGGATCTTTATTAATATTCTGTTTCAAATCGTTTCTTACAAACAAGTAATATTTAAAAACTCCTTCGTATGTAGGAAGATTCCTGTGCCACAAATCTTCCCCCATACCAAACATGGGGCACTCAGTTGAGGCCCTGGTTGATTTTGCACAAACTCGAGACATTTTGAAAGTATACAAATCTGAAAAAGAAAGAGCTAATATCAATTATACGTTAATTTCAGTTAATAGTACATGGCAAACTTAGGGCAACACAATACAGAAATGCAAAATATAAGAAATATAGTTTAGACTATCTGAGTAACGCCAACAACAGAACACCCACCTGCTACGAGAGCGACAGCTACACTGAACCGAGGTACTCACGTGACAGCTGAGTGAGCTGACTATAGAAAACTGTTTTTAGAGAATAGAAACTTTTTTAAAGGTTGACTGAGCTGTTTTTATACAAGTGTGAATAAATTCTTGTCTATTGTGCATCGTGGACTCTTCTGTAATTATTGGTTAAAATCTGCTTTTTTCAATTTTTTTCAATATTGAAGGTCATTGTGGCACCTGAAGATATTAATGTTATGATTTTAAATTTATACCAGCTTATTTCCACACTACTCCACACATTTTCCACACTAGCCAATTTGAAAATTCGAAAAATGAGTTTTTCACTCCGACCTACTGTACAATATTCCCTCTCAAGCTTACAGTGTAACGACAGCAGATCGTTTATAAGATTTCCAGGTCTATTCTAACGGTGTATGAAAGCCGTATACTATAATTTTCGCTTTGAAATTTTCTTTTTACAATAGGCCCGTACATTCTATAACCAAGATGCTGATTATATATCACCGTCTCAAAATGGGATACTTGTCCATAAATTACTTTCCAATACGACTCTTACATTTAGTTTAAACCAAAATAAGCGTTAATCGTATTAATATACTTTACACCACATTGCGTATTCGTATACGACAGTTATTCGAAGTACACCATTCTGTACTTTAAAAAATATACATACGATAGAGAAATCATACAAATTATATACATTATTTTAATGAACAGACCAAAAAATGTACGTTTTAAACAAATACATCGTCATCAAACACAATTGTTGAATGAGATCCTGGTGATACAACGTGATAATTTTCAGCAGTCATCTTCGTCTTCCGAAGGGCGCTGTCCCGCCTCATAGTAGGGATCCTTGCTCTTTTCTAGAACACCATCACAGCATCCAAACAGAGGATCAGACATTTTCTCCGTCCTAGGTTTCCTGTTTTTGATGGAAGAAGCACTTTTGCAAGACTTGCAACTTCGTCGGCAGGCGGCTACCTAGGATCTCTTTATTCGGGTGTCCGATGAGCTAAACCTCTTTCTTGCTTCGAGTTGCCATGTTTATCTGCAATGAGGAAATATACGAATTAGAAAAGAGTACAAATATGCAACGGTAGACACAACGAGGACAAAACTCGACAATTGACACGAAGGACAGAGAGTAGTGCACCCTTCCGTCAGTAAGCAAGGCAGTCGACTAACACTAGAACAGCTGAAATTAGAAATACCTAGGCAATCTGAAGCGTCAAATCTCGGGACCCCTAAACGTGTTCTGATCTGGTTGAAACCTGTTCAGACGAGTTTTCTCGGCAAAAGAAACAGGGGCATCAATGTGGATTAAACGTCTTTCCACTTCATCCATCAACCACACTGCCGTGAAACACCCTAATGTACTTGTTACTGTAGTTCCACGCTCTACATAATGTTCAAGGATAGGGCCTCGTGTATCCCAAAACAGTGTTAGCATAACTTTACCTGCTGACGGCTGCGCTTTGAACTTCCTTGCAACGGGAGATGTTGGATGCTTCCATCGAATGCTCTGTCGTTTGCTTTCTGGTTCATAGTGATGGATCCAGGTTTCATCTCCAGTGATAATGCGCTCCAAAAAGTTTTCACCTTCATTATGATACCGCGCCAAAAGATGAAACCTGGATCAATCACTATGAACCAGAAAGCAAACGACAGAGCATGCAATGGAAGCATCCAACATCTCCCGTTGCAAGGAAGTTCAAAGCGCAGCCGTTAGCAGGTAAAGTTATGCTAACACTGTTTTGGGATACACGAGGCCCTAGCCTTGTACATTATCTACAGCGTGGAAGTACAGTGACAAGTGCATCGTATTCTGATATGCTTCGGAATGAGTTAAAGCAAGCAATTCGCAGAAAACGGAGAGGGAGATTGTCGGAAGGTGTTATTCTGTTATACGACAATGCGCGCCTCATACTGCTGCACAGACTAGAAAATGCCTTCAAGAACTTAAATTTGAAGTTCTCGACCATCCAGCCTACAGTCCAGACCTATGGCACCTTCGGATTTTTACCTGTTTCCACCATTAAAAGACGCTTTGAGAGGTCAGCGATTCCAAGGCGATGATGACATGAAGGAGGCGGTGCATGACCTGGCTACGCACACAGCCTAACACATTCTTTTGTGATGGCATTAGGAAGCTTGTAGATGGCTGGACTAAATGTATTGAGAAACAGGGAGACTATGTTGAGAAGTGATGTGTTATAATCTATCAGATGTGAAAATAAAATTGTGAAAATAAAAAGTGCGGATACTTATTGAATTACCCTCGTATTAGCGATTTAGATATCGCCCTAGTCACTACAGTTTCAAAGTTTGCGGATGACACGAAGTTGGGTGGTAGGGCAATTAATGATGAAGATAGAAGTAAAATCTAGGAAGATCTTAGCAAAATCGTTGATTGGTCAGTCACATGGCAAATGAGATTTAACGTCGATAAGTGCAAAATTTTACATATAGATTCGTGTAACGGTAATTTTGCGTATAGTATGTCAGGGAAGGAGTTGGCAACCGTAGAAAACGAAAAAGATCTACAAGTTATCGTCACTGGTGATTTAAAAGTGGCGAAGCAAAGTACAGCAGCGGTCAAAAAGGCGAACAAAGTGCTAGGTTTTATAGCTAGGAATTTTGAGTAGAAATCGCGCGATATTATTGTTCCTCTTTATAAATCATTAGTTAGACCCCATTTGGAGTACACGATCCAGTTTTGGAATCCGCATATGCGCAAAGATAGAGACAAAATCGAGAGTTGAAAGACGTGCAACTAAGATGATTCCGTCGCTTAGGTCGAAGTCGTACGAGGAGGATAGGCTTAAGGAGTTAAAATTGACTACACTTGAGACTAGGAGGCTAAGAGGTGATCTAAGTCAGGTTTTTAAAATTATGAATGGGTTCGATAACGTAGATAGAGATAGCTTTTTCGAAATATCACAATATGATAGGACTAGAAATAACGGGTGTAAGTTGACAAGTAGAAGGTTCGAGACAGCAGTTGCCAAAAACTTTTTTACGCATAGAATAGTAAATAGCTGGAAAAGTTTGCCGGTAAAAGTAATTAGTAGTACGTCTATAAACATGTTTAAAAACCGATTAGGCGCATATGTTGATAGATTGGGTATAGTTTAAGGTAGTAAAATTAAGGTTTTTGTGGTTCGGAACCCACGTAAAATTGTAGGTCCCCTCCGCCACCACGGAGGATATGCGCAATACACAACTACAACCACAATTAGGTAGACCAGCCATGAGTGGATCCTAGGGTCTTTGTTGGTCTGAAGCAATATAACATAACATTATATATATAATGTATATATATATATAGAGTATATATATGTGTATGTGTGTATATATATATATATATAGTGTATATATACAGTATGTAGATATATATATGTATGTGTATATACAGTATATATATATAGTGTATATATACGGTATGTATATATATGTATATATACAGTATATATATATATATATATATATATAGATATATATACAGTTTGTATATATATATATATATATATATATATATATATATATATATATATATATATATTTATTATATATATATATATATATATTTATATATATATATATATATAGTGGTTTATAAATATATTAAATATGTATGAAACCTTTGGGGTGCTCTTCCAATATGTGCTCTACCGCGAAACTGTGATCTACCATATTCCAACTAATATTCCATATTCCAGGCTAACTAACGAAAATATCACGACTTAACCTAACCAATCGTCAAGGCGTATAGTTGACCTAACGATTGGTTAGGTTAAGTCATGATATTTTCGTTAGTTAGCCTTATAAGGCTAGTTTCACGGTAGAGCACGTATTGGAATATGGTAGATCACAGTTTCGCGGTAAAGCACATATTGGAAGAGCACCACCTTTTGTTAGCTTCCGCCCGAATTGTTAATTCTGACGAAGGTCAAGCTTTCAATCCACCTTAGACCTACAGTTTAACGTGGAATCCGAACCACGCCCCACCAGCAGTCAGTGTCTTAACCACTAGGCCACCCAGGGTACCCATTTATCTACCAACCACTTTCTTTATTGTGTAGAAGGATGAACAGCTGGGTTTTGCTGCGCGTCGGCTGCCGTCTCCGGGTCTCGATCCCGGGGCCGATGGATTCGTTGTCAGCGACGCTAACCACTACACCACCGAGGCGCATATATATATATATATATATACCAGGGAGTGATTATTTAATTGGCTATTTCTATTAAAAAACTAATAGTTGAATTATTTTAAAAGAAATAAGAAAATTAATCACAAACTTCAGCGTGCTTCAGTTTCACCGGCTTTTGTAAAATACTGCAAATAACTGAAAGAATCTTTTTTTTCATAAACTTTTGTTAGTTTTTAAAAGACTTACCCCAACATGCCTCTTTTCATATAAGGAATAACTGAACATCGTCATATCTCTTCATGTACGGACCCGACTTTTAAATCAACTCAAAGCATGAAATGCGTTTGAACTTTTGAAGAAATACATTTTACTTGTGTGGTTCAATACCACGCTGGAAGCAAGTTTTCTCATATTCAAAAGTGTTAACTACATACTAGGGTGTGTCAATTTTGGGGGTGAAATGACTAAATTGAAAATCATGTGATTTGGTAGCAATTTAATGTAATCATTTGGCATACAAAATAACAAATGTGCGCAAACATCCTATCAACATTTAAAGTGGCAATAAGATATCATTCAGAGTCTTTATTTGAAAGTAACCAATGCAGTCATGTCCTTTTTGCTGCGGTTCCTTGACATCAGCATTCGGCTTGCTACTTGCGCTTTGATGTAGCCTTCTCGCCTCTCGTGACTGTGAACTTGACTAGCTGCTTCTGTGACCATTTTCACACATCTCTCCACACTCTGAGTGTGAGAAGGCCACTTTGGCACTTGCATTAGGGCCTCTTAAGTTGTGTTAAATATTTGTTTGTTATACATGTTGTCAGTGGTGGCTCCAAAACTACCGAACTCAAGTTAATTAATTCTGACAATTTCGTGGCATTGACGTTTATCGGAGGTACGGTGCTTACAAGAAGTCTCGCGCCTCTGTCTCGTCCCAAGCTAGTCTGTTAGGTATAAAATGGGCGGTCCTTATGGCAGCGGAGGTGTGTTCGGATTGGTGCACATAATTGCTCTAACCCCATCAATGACGTCCACATTATCATTGTGTTGATCACTCTATCTATTTATATATAGAGACATACGGTATATAGATATATATAGAGTATGCAGGGGATAACGTGTCTCAGTCCCAGCTATGGTAGTTGTCTTACAATTAACAGTCCCAAGTGCAAGTTACGTTAACACCTCCACATGAACTACCCTGGACTAAAATGACATACGTGAAGCCCTTACCCACAAACCATTTAAAAGGTGTGATTTAAAGGCGCTCTCTCTCTCTCTCTCTCCTCTCTCTCTCTCTCTCTCTAACTCCTTGTAACTCTCTCTCTCTCTCTCTCTCTCTCTCTAACTCCTTGTAACTCTCTCTCTCTCTCTCTCTCTCTCTCTCTCTCTCTCTCTCACTCTCTGATCACACCGCATCCCATCAGAGGTCTTCAGCAGGGACATCGGCAATGTATCCATATAACGTTAATAATAATCGAAACTCGAGAAAATATACTCTCTGCCTTTCGCTCTACTCCAAATCCTTTTCTCTTAGTGACCTCTTAATACAAACTAATCTATCATATTTTGCGACTTTTTAACTCTGGTAGGAATCAATTCCATTCCTATAGTGCAGGGGTGTGGAACCTTTGGCACGCGTGCCGAACGTGGCACGCCAACGACTTTTTTCCGGCACGCGATTCCCCGGGCTCACCTTAAAAAAAATTAAATAAATAAATATCCAAATTCTTCGCTGAGTTTTATATTTTAACTTAATGTTTTCTGCTAAAAAATGGTAAAGATTAACTTCTGTTTAATATATTATGTAGGTAAAATAACATTTTATTTTCTCTGTAATTTTTGTGTATTATTCATAAGGGATTAAGAATTAATAAAAGAATATCTTTAATTTTATTTTCTTTCATTGTGCTTTAGTCAAGTAAAACGATTATGAGATTGTGCACTGTAATGTATTGGGAAAACTTGAAAAAACTTATGGCTGATTGATCTGATATATAAAAAACAAAAAAAATCAGAATTATTGTTTACTCTTTTGCTGATGTTAAAAATTGCGTTTTTAAATTGTGTGGCTGTATATGGCAGCTATAATTACACTTACAGGCTAATAAAAAATATCCACGCTATCAACAGGGTAGAACGACCTTCAAGTAAAAATTCCGTCACTAAATTTTACATTTATTCAATCTTACATGACTTACAATAATCACTCTGACAATATTCTTTGATTTTACCGCTCCAGTGTAATTTTTTATTATTTGAAAAGGTTCTCCCAATACTTAAAAGGCACCAAATAATAATATGTTCCCCAAAATTTCGGTTGGCAGGTGAGAAAATTTTGCATCAAAGATTTGACGATTTTGGCACGCTCACTTAAAAAGGTTGCCCACCCCTACTATAGTGTAAGAGATACTTAAATTCATGTGTGTATTATGCATATGATGTGCGTAATAAATAATCATTTTTAAATAGTTGGAGCGTTCAAGGTCATCTGTAATAATCTATAGACTACCCCTCAAGCCCACTCTCAACACTTAGATTTCCCAAAGACACAGGCAGGCCGCCACTCAGAATTACCACTACTACCTAAGTCATAATAAGGTTATTTACTATGACAGAGTAGTCATGAGTAGTTATGGAAATAAAATATGATTATACTGTTGATGGCTGACTATATTCAGTTGGGATATAAACTATTGCTGACAATCTTTGGATCCTTGGCTTTTAAGACGATTTTTTTATGCATATGCTCAACAAAATAGGAAATTGGCTGATTAATTATTATTACCATTCGAAGGGGTGGTACTCTTCACAACCGAAATCAATTTCAGAAGGGGTGCATGGTATCCTCATTTCCTTTATCGTCCCAGCACGCTTCACATAAGCCATTTACAAAAAGATGGAAAGGCCGTCTGTGCACCACGAGACGACCCAGGCAATGCGGGGAGCAATGGTGACATTGCATGAATATGGTGTGTCAATAAGAGAAATATCAAGACGACTAGACGTTCATCGAAGCACTGTGGAACGGTGGATTCATCGGTATGAAGCAGAAAACTCAATCGCTACTTTGCCGAGGTCTGGTCCTCCGCGTTCGAATCTCAAGAGGAAGATGCTGCGATTGTTAATCATGCCAGAGAGCATCCGTTTGTTCCAGCGACGCATATTTACAGACACCTGAACCTTCGTTGTAGCGCAAATACAATGAACAACAGACTTCACAAGGCAGGCTATTTTTCTCGCAGTCCAGCTATAAAACCTTCATTGACGATTGAGCATAAAGAGGCGCGGATGGGACTTGACTTGTAATACTTGCCGCAGGAGGAAGAATTCTGGAGAAAAGTTGTGTACTGTGACGAAAAAACATTTTCAACAGATAGTCATGGTTCCCTGCATTGTTGGAGGCAGCGAGGAAAAGGCTATGAAGAAGGAAATGTTTTCCCGAGCAAACGTAGTGGTCACATCAATCTCGGTGTGTGGGGCTGGATGTCTGGCTATGGTGTCGGAGAATTGACTCAAGTAGATGGACGCTTTACTGAACAGCAATATTGCCAGATACTGGAAGAGGTGCTGCTACCCGGTGTTCGTGCGTATCTGGTTCCAGCACCGGAACCATTTTACTTAATGGAAGATAACAGTCCCATTCATAGGAGTAACGTTGTGAGAGCGTGGTACGAAGATCACCCAGAGATTATTAATCTGATTCTGCCACCACGTTCTCCTGATTTGAATCCGATTGAAAACCTTTGGGCAATAATGATTAAAGAATGGGAGCAACGCAATGAAAGAACATTTGAAGCACTTTTAGCTCACACGAGGAATAGTTGGGAGAGCTTACGCCGAACACCAAACATTCCCTACAATCTGGCCTCTTCTATGCCGCAACGATTGCAAGAAATTATTGATGCTGGAGGAAGCTATACGAAATACTGATGTTAAAGCCATGACGTAAATGTGTATCGAATATATATTTATGTTAATATAGAATTTTATTATATTTTTATGTTTGACATCTATAAAAGTATTTATTGTGACCATGAAAGAACTTTACTTATCCTTAGTTAGAATCTTTTCTTGCAATGTCTAAGCTCGTGGAGATGATAATATATGCATTGTTGAAACAAACTATAAGAAGGTAATAGTTTCAGGAAAAAAATAAAAACTGGCAACATCGAGGCCATCACATGTTTATGGGAATTGTCATATGATATGCTACCAATAAACTCTTATATACTACTATATACAGTATACTATATTACGTAATAATTACGATGAACAAATCAAATGCAAATTTCTCTGATTCACGGCCCACCAGTCTTGCTTTAGACTAATGACTTTCATAAGATGGAATAGGTTTAACATAGTTCGTTTAATAGGTTACCACTTAAAACAATGGATAAACTATCTATTAGTGAGACGACCGTGACTTCCTCGAAATGCGAGCGCGTGAGAGGTTCACTGAGGAATTTGGTCATTAGATTCTTCACGTAGGATATATATCACAAACAACAATAGTGACAACAATTCCCAACAATTACTTAATATCAATAATTGCATTTGAGCAAATAATTTAGACCTGCGTCAAAATAACTTAGGTATCATACCATAATTTGGGATATTTGCCGAATTAGTCGATCTCTATAGTCTACAGTATATATTGAGACGGTATAATGTAATGCCCAGCTATTATTATGATGACTAGGATTGCTCCATAACCATCCCAACATCCCGAAACTTGCTCCATTCTGCTTCTTAATCATTTGTATTTTAAACACTAAAATGTAGCAGAAGTGACGTAATAATGGACGTCATTGATTGTGTTAGAGCAGTTATGTGCACCAATCCGAACACACCTCCGCTGCCATAAGGACCGCCCATTTTATACCTAACAGACTAGCTTGGGACGAGACAGAAGCGTGAGACTTCTTGTAAGCACTCTACCTTCCTTGTCTGAACAGAGCAGTCTCCAAGCTGGTCATCATCTAGTGATGTTCCTCTAAGTTTTAGAATGATTTCCACAGCCTCAGTTCGCTCTTTGGTACATTGGCTGCAGAGTATTGCTTGCAAAACTTCCTCTGTCCTAGCATACCAAGCGGACCTTCTCACCACAGGTAACACGATGTCCACCACTACTTTCCTTTGGGTTCTCAGTAGCTGTAATTGAAACAAGATGTGGTTGGGCCCCTCCATCCACATTGGATTAAGTTTTACATTGAACCAGTGAGGAAGATAAAACCCAATAATAAACTCAACAATCAACATCAAATTCTGTAGCATTTTGCCCTTCAGTGCATGTTTCGAAACCCAAATCCTGCAGAAACGAATCGCTGTAGTTAACCAACGTCTGTGACTTACGGGTCCAATCTCCAAGAGAGCCAGATTTTGAGGCAACTCTCCTGATCTGATTGCTTGAACAATACGATAAGCGTAAGATTGATCCGTGCTAAGGTCTTTGATAACTTCTTCAGACAACACTGGAAGGGGAGGGCCTACTTCGACCTTTGGAAATTTTGTATTTATTTCTAATTCCGTTGCTTCATCTACCATGTTGCCAAGGGGGCCTGCCCACTTGTTGTTGCTCTTTGTAGGACCATCAAGTTCCTGGATGAGACGACGAAGAGGTAGTTCCCCTGTGTGCAAATCACATACAATCCAAACAAGCCTTCTTCCAAGTTTTTTCTCTAAATGCGTCATACACCGCCCTGCCATCCAGTGTTCACCGCAGTTGGGTCCCACCAACGGCCTGCAGTGAACTCTCAAGTCTTCTTTCTTGAAGCCAATATATTATTTGATCAGCAATTGCCTCTGCATGTTTCTTGCCTTCTACTTCTGCTTCAGGAACAAAGTGAAACAAATAGCGGCCACCAGGTTCGGAACACACAGAGGAGTGTTCTTCTTTGATGAGACCGGGAAACTTTCTGTCCATTCCCTCTACCTCTAGGAGAACTTTTGTGTCATCTCTTCTTCCATCAAACAAAAGGCAAGAGAGACCTTCCTCCTTCAAATCTTTTTCATGCTGATCAGATATTTCCTTCATTATTTTTTCTTGTGCTCTTCTTATCTTATTATGATCTATCACTAAGGATGTATCCTCTCGGCTGATGAGGCCTGCATCTATCCAAGCGGCAGTGGCAATCTCTGCAGTCTCTCGTAGCCCCGTATGGTGGCGAATACTGGCAAGGGCAATGTTTGAGATGTCTTTAGTGTTGTATTTCATTCTCTTCGGCGAAGGTTCAGATGGCATTTGGACTATCATCTGATGTTGCTTCTTTCTGTTCATCTGAAGAGCTTTCAAAGAAGTGAGAAACCTCTTGATAGAGCTCTTCATCTCTTTGGGTGGCTTCTTCATCTTTTTTTTCTTCCTTTCTTCCCTCTCTCGGATTTTCTCTTTTTTCTTAGCAACAACAATCTGTTTTTTGGTTTCTGAATAATCTGCCGAACCAATCTGCATACTTCCTTGGCCTCCTGCCTTTGTTCTCTGCGCCTTTATGAAAGCCAGCTCCAAAACAGGGATCTTCTTCTCACGAGGACAGCGACAATCAATGTGAGGGTGAGTTCTCTTCTGCATGAGGGAGAACAATTGGCTTCAGAACACAACTCTATGGGACACTGGCAGTTAAAAATGTCAAGAAGAGTATCAAGTGTGTGCATAAATTTATTTTTCTTTGCTAGTTTTCCTTTACCAAGTGATGTCTCAACTGCTTTGTGCCACAGCTTTGTTAATTTTAGCTCAATAGTTCTATACTGATTGAGTACAGGTGGTTTGAATAACACATTAGCTTTTTTTCCACTGATGCAGAAGAGGGGGAATTATGTCCCTTATGAGCTCTTTCTCTGTGTAGTTCCTTCTATCCTTTGTATTTTGTTCACGAAGGAGTAACCTTAGTCTCAGCATGTCTCGCAATGTTGGTAGTTCTGATACGGGAAGCTCCTTGCCTGTACCGACTAACAAGCTCAAGTGGCATGACGACTGACCTCTTGTCTTCAATTTTGGCATCTTAGGAATATCTGAAAAGAAAGAAAAACATTTAAGTATTTTATATCAATAACGATGTTTCAAAGTTTAGTCATTCGATGTTCTAAAATTCAATAAAAAAATATTTCATGGGATTACAACATAATTAGGCAGAAGAATATGATAATAATAAATAATTGTAATAATCAATAATCCATACTTACCGTTAAACTGTAGTATTCGTCTAGTAGAATAACTATGAAGTAGGTACAAGAGCAATAACAGCAAACCACCGTCTATGACATCTAAGAGGCAACTGAGGACTGAGAGTGAGGGACAGTTCTATTCATGTTGTGACTTGTACATTGTACAACACAACAACTATATGACCTTGAAAACACTCCATATGCGATCAGTGGGATAATTCTGTGACAGATGAATAGTTAATCAATTTATGTCCTATTATTTAGTAAAAGAGTCAATTTCTGAAACTTTAAGGTAAAATTGATGTTAGGTAAGGGTTATTTTATTTCATTTTGGTTGGCCAATTTCAAGTTTTGACATGAAAAGACTATATTTTCACTACCAAAATTGATTTGAAAAAAGTTGACAAAATTGACACACCCTACTACATACCCATTTACAGTATAATAATCGCATTTGTCCGTACAAATATCATCTCAATCATATGCAAAAGGCATGAAAAATGTACTAATGCTTCATTATTTTGTTTCACATTTGAAATAGATATACTTAGAACCTGTAGATGCTACGCTACTGCAAAGCAGAGGCAAAATATAACACTGGTCAACACTCATTTTATTGCCAATCATATTAGTGATTTTGGGTAACTTTGTGGTGCTGATTCCGAATATGACATCGGTTTTGCTAGATTGGCTCTAATTTATGAGATAATTGGTACCCCATTGAAACACGTAAAAATGCAAAAAATTTAATGTTCAGGCGGAGCCTACTTACAAATCGCATTGAAATTGTCTCAAATCATACAAAAGTAAACACATGAAATACATAATGGCATTTTATTCGGTCTCACCATCTAGAATGTTCCGGTAGTTTCCCATATGCACGCGTTATGGTTACGTTTCCTATAATTGAGGGTATTCATTATTTCAAGAACTAGAGCCAAATCGGAAAAACTACTTTTATTTTGGAATTCAGCAACCCCAAAATACCCTAAATTCGTACGAATTTCCTTGGCAACGAAAAAAAAAAATTTTTTTTTGTTGACCTGTGTAATCCAACAAGTCAAGAAATGTTACCACGCCTACTTCGGCTGCAAAACTGGTAACCAAGATAAATCATAGGCTCCCACATTCTGTCTGCAAGTCTTGTATGGAAAATTTACGCCAATGGACTAGTGGGAAGAAGCAAATACCTTTCAGAGTTCCACTGATATGGCGGGAACCAACAAACCATCTTGTTGATTGGTACTTCTGTATGACAAATGTGTCTGAGTAGAGTAACAAAAATAAGACGAGTATCAAGTATCCAAACCTTCCTTCTATCATGCGCCCTGTACTGCATTCAAGCGAAATTCCTTTACTAGAACCACCTCTTGTTTTTGAGGAATCTTCCATCAATTCAGACGATGAAACCATGTCAGGAGCATCATGTTCAAATGATGATGTTTACTATTTGTCATGGGAAAATCAGTCGTCTAAGTTAATTAGTCATATTGATCTCAATGATTTAGTAAGAGATTTAGCTTTACCAAAGGAATCTGCTGAACTTCTCGGTTCTAGGCTAAATGAATGGAACTTGCTTGCCCCTGAGACAATATTCTGTTGGTATCGAAATCACGAGGAAGAGTTTGTTCAGTTTTTCACGAAAGATGGGTCTCTGGTGTACTGCAGCAGTATATCAGGTCTGGTGAATTCCATGGGCAAGGATTACCATCCTCATGATTGACGACTTTTTATTGACACTTCCAAGAGAAGTTTGAAAGCTGTATTACTGAGCAATGGAACTCAAATTGCCTCCCTGCCTATAAGCTATTTAGTTCATATGAAAGAGACTTATGAAAATCTTGCATCTCTCCTGAACATGATAAAATAGTGACCACAAATGGCTTCTCTGTGGTGATCTTAAAATCATCGGTCTTATCTTGGGACAACAACAAAGGTTTACGAAATAGGCATGTTTCCTATGCTTATGGGACAGCCAAGCCAAGGAACAGAATTATGTGAAGAAAGACTGGCCCAGGATAGAAGAGATCATCCCAGGATCTGCAAACATTAAGGCTCATCCACTTGTAGATTGCAACAAAATGTTGCTACCACCACTTCACATAAAACTTGGGTTGATAAAATATTTTATCAAAGGACTTTACAAAGAAGGATCGGAATTCCAGTATCTTTGTCTCAGATTCCTGCAACTCAGCCATTTAAAACTTAAAGAAGGCATATTTGTGGGTCCTCAAATCAGACAACTCTTCAACGACACAAACTTCGAAAACACATTGAACAACCGTGAATAAGATGGCTGGTTAGCTTTTAAGGCTGTTGTTAGCATCTTATCTTTCTCGGAAACAAGAAGTTGGATAACTACAAGGGACTACAGTCGTTGGAGACATGGTCAGAAAGTACAATATTTTCGGATGCAACATGAACCTTACGCTACATTTTTTGCATTCGCATCTTGATTTCTTTCCAGAAAACCTGTAGACAGAAAGTGAGGAGCAGGGTGAAAGGTTTCATCACGACATTTCTGAAATGGAGATGCGTTACCAATGCCGAAGGGATATCCACATGGTGGCAGACTACAGCTGGTGTTCAAAAAATGAATGATTTGGAGATTACTCACGAGAAAATTTACAAAAAGAAGGTTTTTTCAGCTGAGCTATAGATGAAACGCTAGCTTTGTTTAGATGAATACTTGCAACATACCTACAGCTTATCTTAACTTTTAAGCGATTCGATTTTCCATTTAAGAATAATATGTCACATGACGTATAATATTGTACGTTGTTCATTTCTTTTGTACTGAATGCATTAGAGAAACACCAGTGTATTTGAATATGTTGTATTACTTCCCTTATCAAAATGGCATTAACTAGCACTTTATACCATAATCTGTTGTTTGTAATCTAAACGTGATACAAAAAACTGAATGTATAGCGATAAGGAGTAAGTCTTAAATAATCAGAATAACCTTTTTTTTATGTTAAAACAACTTTAAAATTTTTTTCGTTCTCACACCGGTGTTAGTTGAGTTTATTTTATCTTCAGACAGAATCGATCTGAGTATGCTCGAGTGTTGCATCTATCCTGATGAACACGCATTATCGAAACTGGTCCTATAACACTGCTGACTATGGTCGATTGTACCTTTCAAAGTACATAAATATTCCATAATTTTCATAGGTTATCGTTTACTGTAAGTTTTCTCCCAAACTCGTGTGACAATACAAACTTTTTGATAAATGTACATGTAAGAAAGTCCCTTTTTTTAGTTCATATAATTTTACTTCAAGATGTTACTTTAGCGTGCGAATTTTTATCAAATAATATGAAATTTAGGATATTATTCGTATAATACACTGATAATTCACTAGGCAACAAAGATTTTGTTACAGAAGACCAAATAGGTGCTCCTAGCTAATTTCGGTATGCTGATTTCAAATCTATAATTAGATTTTTTCTATCACGTCTAGATTTTGTGTAAAATGCAAATCACTTTTAGTAAAATTTTCTACCACGTCCACATTTTGGTTTTAATCGGCTTAATGCCAGTAATATGAAACTTGCTTTTCAAGGTTAAAGCAATTTTTTTGCCAACTATATATACCACATGATGAAACAAATCCACCACCAGTTCCACCAGCAACGATAACAGACAGCAGTTCATCTGAAGATTCTGCTAGTGATATAGAAACAGGGAAAGATGGCATATATGTTCCAGATGCAAATATTTCCCCACATTTGTTAAGTCAAGCGGAGTTAAATGACTTAGTGCGCGATTTGGAATTACCAAAAGAAAAGGCAGAGTTGCTTGGTTCAAGACTTCAAGAATTTAATCTTCTCCAACCAAACACCAAAGTTTCCCATTTCCGCCATCGCCATTTGCAGTTTTCATCATTTTACTTACAGGAAGAAAACGTTTGTTTCTGCCACGATATCAGTGGTCTGATGCAAGGGATTGGCTGTCGCTATGATCCAAAAGAATGGAGACTGTTCATTGACTCTAGTAAAGCTAGACTTAAAGCTGTATTACTGCACAACGGCAATGAAAAACCTTCAATACCTGTAGCACATGCCACTGGCCTTAATGAGACTTATGAATCGATGAAACTGCTGCTAAGACTCATCAAATATAAGGACCACACATGGAATATTTGTGGCGACCTTAAAGTTGTATCATTACTTCTTGGGTTACAGTTAGGCTACACAAAGCATATGTGCTTTTTGTGTCTATGGAACAGCAGAGATGACAAGAACCACTACAAAAAACATGATTGGCCATCTAGAACTGAACATGTTGTTGGTAAATACAATGTGAAACACCCAGCACTTATTGACCCTCAGAAAGTACATCTTCCACCACTTCACATTAAACTTGGCCTTATGAAAAATTTCGTGAAGGGTATGGATCATCAAGGTAGTGGTTTCCAATATTTAAAGGATAAATTCAAAGGAATATTGACAGATGCTAAGCTAGAAGCTGGAGTTTTCACTGGACCACAGATCCGCAGTGTCATCCACGACTCATCGTTTCCATCTAACCTAAATGAGAATGAACTAGGAGCATGGATATCTTTCGTTGAAGTTGTCAAAAATTTTTTTGGAAACCACAAAGCTGAAAACCACCGTAAACTCGTAGAAAACATGCTTAAATCTTATGAAATAATGGGATGCAGAATGTCTTTGAAAATTCATTTTTTACATTCTCATCTTGACTTCTTCCCGGCCAACCTTGGGGCTGTAAGTGACGAGCATGGTGAGCGCTTCCACCAACAGATCTCAGTTATGGAAAACAGATACCAAGGTAATTTCAACCCAAATATGATGGGAGATTATTGTTGGTTCCTGCAGAAGGAGAGCTCGTCATCCTACAAGCGACAAAGGAAGAGGACACTCCAAAGTTTCACTTAAGAACAGGAATTTGCCTTTCAGTAGTAACAACAAAATACTAACGCGCTTTGGGTGGATGGTTGGGCGCAGGGGTGGTAACTCCGCCAGCGGAATTCCGCTGTCTGTCTTAAGCCAGAATAAAGGAGGAAAGACATCCCTGTTCACTAATTATTTAAGTATCTTAACATAAAACGTGGCACGGAAAAGTAGCTTAGACGGCTTTCGTAATAGAAGCGGGTGAGAAAAAAATGAAAAATAGGGGTTTTTCGGTTACACAAAATCTGGACGTGATAGAGAAATTTTGATATCAGATCTGAAATCAGCACCAGCGCTTTAGTAGGAATCAGTAGTTCACGTGTCTGTAACAAACAAAAAGTTGAAATTTGTTGCCTAGTGTAATCAAAGCAGAAATGATACTTAGCCAAACTACTAATATACTTCCAAAAATGCTAAATTTTTTGCCAAATTTCATGAAACAATTTAGCTCAGAATTTAAATACTTAAATATATCTCAAAATTTTATGGTTATTGAGACGAAATGGTAAAAGAAAAAGTAAACTTTCATTTCCAATAGATATTGCATTTTTATACGAAGACACTAAAGAAGAGTATGAGAATTAAAATCGAATTAAAAGTCATTAAACAAAATGACACTGGTGAACTTGAGCGGACTGTTGCATCGACAAGGCTATCCACTCGCTCTCTTCTTTATTTTAGAATCGAGGATTGCAGTTAGGCAAATTGCCGAAACTTTATAGCCTTAAAATTATTTTATTTAATGACTTTTAATTCGATTCTTTTTTTATATATATTAAGAGGAGAGTCCACTTAGTATTGCAGCGTGATCGCACATAGTACGCTGACAGTTATTAAACTGACTACCCGAATATATATATATATATAATATATATATATATATATAAGTAGTAGGTTGCCATTTTCGACGATAAAGTTTATCGGACACCACAGTTCCAGTGCCAGGGGGTACGGAGAGTGCCAAGAAGGGAAAGGAGAGAGGGGAAAAGGGTAAGAGAGGGGAAAAGGGGAAAAAGAAAATTATCTACAGAGCTCAAAAAGAGCTCTGTAGAAAATGGGTCTCATAAAGAGGATGGTCATAACGCAAAAGACTGAAGGGTTAAAGGTAATGGGAAATAATGGGGGGCGGGGTCAGATGAAAGAAGATAAGGGTAAAAAATAAAATTGTTGTGGTGTATATATATATATATATATATATATATATATATGCTTCCGCTCTGTGTAATATCGAAATAACGTGTTTATAAGTTCTGCGGTAAATTCTATCTTATACAAATGTGTGTATTAAATACCAGTGAATTCGTGATAATAATTTATTAAGTGAAAGCCGGTGGCATATAGTTTGCACAAAGGAAAAACATCAATCGAAACATAAATTGAAAACACTTCGAACGTAAAAACAGCTCCTGAGATTTGTACATTAGGCCTACAGAGGGAAAAAGTCAGACACAATTTGGAAGAGCCATAAAACGAAGGTCGAGTTATCGAGAGAAATTTGAGAAGCGAGAAGAGGAAAATAAAGGAAAGAATGGCAAAAAATACGAAGAAATGTATAAATTGCGTTAAAGTCAGAAAAACAAATAGAGCTGGGTTATGTTTAATGGACTGCGCTGCACATCAGCTCTGTGACTGCAAAAATGAAGCAGACCAGACCTCGGGCTTAAAATGCATTCTGTGCAATACCTTTAAACGCTACGAATGCATGAACTTAGATAGAAAAGACAGGAAAATGATAAATAGAATAAATAACAAAATCATAGGTCTTCATGATTTCTTGTGCGTCAAGTGCATGGAAAACAATAGGAAATTATTACAAAGGGGAATACAAAATGTTGAAATAGAAGAATCAAGTACAGCAGTTTTACCGACAGAAAACCAGGAAACAACAGAAAACGCCGGCACAACCGAAAACGAAAACGAGATGGACACACTACAGAAAGGGTGAAAGCAGCCTCAGATAAAGAAATACCCACGGTAAAAGAGGGAGATACGAAATACACGCCGAAGGAAAAAACCCATCCAGTAGGAAAGAAGTGGTGGCGGAGCAGAAGAAGGAAATTGGATCACATAAAACTCAGAGGGAATTTAAGCGGCGGGCCATATGCGAATATTATAAAACAGGTTCGTGCGAATATTATAAAACAGGTTTGTGCAAATATGGCTCAAACTGCATATACAATCTTCCCCAAAATGCTTCTATATGATGAGGAATGGGAAATGCAGGTACGGACCAAACTGCAACTTTCTTCACCCTCGTATGTGCAGACAGTCAATTACAGAGAAAAAATGCCTGAACAGAGAGTGCCCGTATTTTCACATAAAAGGTACGCAAAGAAGAGAATGGGAAAGAACAGATCATATTCGACAGAGAAGTAATAACAAAAGTAATGAAACATATTTTTTAGAAGAAATGAGGGTAATAAAAGCACAGTTTGCTCTTCTAACAAGGAAAGACAGAACGCCGCAAATATATGCACCACAACATTAAGCACATCACCCTTCTATTCAACACCACCAACCAATAATACAACAACCACAGGGGTATCACGGGCCGCAACCCCAATACTCCCAAATGCAGCGGCCTAACCTATAACACCAAAAAGGAACCGACATCGACCAGGAAACAACAATCATTTAGGAAAATCGAACACGAAGATTAGAAACTCGGTAAATGTATTAAACACAAATATACAAGGCCTCTAGACGGACCATGCACACTGCAAATTACAATAGCAATTACAATAGCATTGCTGGACTACAACACATACATTTATAGGGTGGTCCATATTTTCACTTTTTAAAATTTTTAATGCTCCAACGGGCTAATGTTGTGGGCATTGGTGCAAGAAACAACATGGTTACCAGTTTTTGGAGTTCCGGTAATATCAGCCCCCCCCCCCCAATTTATAGTGGACCTAAAAATTTGACTGAGAAAACGAAAGTTTTTCCGCTTCTCTGTGAATAAACATATGACTATATTATTTTTTCTTGGTAATAATATATTATTTTAATTAACTATATATTCTAGGGGTGTTACTGCCACCCTGAAGCATCATCCCAGGCAGCTTCGCGGCGATGGGCTCGAAATTAGACCAGCTTATCAAGCCAGCTACAGTATATTTCGAGTGGGAACAAACCTGATTCCAGGTCCCCATCGTTTTTTTTTTTTGCATTTATTTTTAAACAAAAATGAATTCCTTTTACAATGATTATAAAATTATACCAAAGTTTGATCAAAAAGATAAATACTTCTGCATAACATTACACAATAAACGCTCACTTAACATAATTATACATTTCAGCCAAAGATTTTTTCTTGAAGTCTGGAAGAAGGCGTCGATGTTGCTCTATAACTTTTACCAGAAATTGTTTTTGTGATTCGTCATTAACAATTCTGTCTTTGAAATCTTCAATCAGCTTGATTGCTCTCTCGGCAGGATCATTCACAACTTTCATATTTTTGACAAAGTTCTCCATAACTTGGAAAGATTTGCAATTTTTCCAAGAAGTAACGGGTTCATTTAGCCAGTCACCACTAGTACCCAAGCATTGGAAAACAATTGAAGAACCCTTACCAACTAACTGACACAGCTTAGTTGTATTTGCTAGTTTAGGGAAGATTGGCTGACCTTTAGGAGGAGGGTGTTGCGGGTTGATTTGACAGACTTTCTTCATTGACTTTGCAATCAGACTTTTTTCTGCATCTGAAATTTGCCGGGAAAACAAAGCAAGTGGTACTAGTTCCTCAGTCAGATACCATAGCTGACCATTTAATCCCTTAAGAGCACTGGATGCTATATCGTGATCATAATTTTTATATTCAATGAGTTCATTAAAAAGATTTAAATCGTTGACAGGTGCATCACAGGCGACGGAAGCAAGCAACCAAGGTTTTATATAGTAGAGGCAGTTGAGTATGCACATTCTCTCTAGCTTTGCTATCATATTTGAATCATACCCAGCTTGATCAGAGAATGCGTACATCTTTGCTGGATACAATACAGATGGCATCCACCTCGCACAGTGTACTGCCCCAGGCTTAGCCGATCTCACACCAGTGTTTGAGACGTTTTCCCCAAGAAGTAATAGAGCAACCTCGGTACATTCTCTGTAGTCGCCTCTGGGAAATAGAGGTGAGCTGGCTGAATTAAGTGCATCTTTTAGAAAACCTTTTACCTCAGAAGCTTTGGCTCTCAATTGGCAATTTTTAAATTTTAGTGTTTTTGTTGGTAGTGTTATGTCCAGTTTTGGCCAAATATTTAATCTGAAGCTTTTAAACATTTCATTTTCAGGGGACGTTGTACTTCCGAAGAGACTTGTATAGACTGAACACAAAATGCGCTCGTATAGATGATGTCCACATGCTAGGCATCTTACACGCTCCCTGTCTTCATCCAGACAGGGTTACATAAGTTACATAAAACTTATCAAGGCTGGAGACGTACATATTCCGAATAGTTCTTTGATCTTCAAGGAATTTTATATCTTCGCTTTTGTTTCTTGTTGTTCTCATTCTGTCTTTCATTATTGTTTCAATAGCATCTGCTGCCGATATATCCAATAGCATATCTAATTTTTTACAAGAAATATCCTTTTTATCTTCGAAAGTATTCCTGTTTTTGTGTTTTTTCAGTGTTTCATACTCATTAACTAAAGTTAGAATCTTTTCTTTTGGTCTTCTGCTTTTGGAAATATCTTGCGTTTTAATGCAGCTAAGTCCCAGAATTTTTTAACTTTATTAAGTACAACTGTTGCAGCCATGGCCGTAACTACCTATGAGGTCACCGAGGTCCGGACCTCGGTAATTATTTCCTAAAAAAAAAAAGAGACAACACACACACACACACACACACACACACACACAAAGAGTGAAATATTGCTGCAGCTTTAATAAAAGTATTTTTTGCTAACAGGTCCCTTTGTACAGTATTTAATTATAGACAAGGGTTTTGTGTTTAGTGTATAGCTTGGGTTGTGTTTGTAGATGTCATTTTGATCTGAATTTTGCTCGTCCCGCCGCGCTCGAAAAAAATCTGGACCTCACTAATTTCTAAACCCTAGTTACGGCCCTGGTTGCAGCCTCTTCTTTATTGTTCATAACCATATCATTTCTTTTTAAATGATAGAAATGCTGAAGTGCATCTGATTGGGATGGTAGCTGGAATAGTCCTGTAGGAATCAGTTCATCTTTAAGATTACCAATAATTGGATCGTAACTGCTTTTTCTTAACTTTATATTTAATTTCTTAGGAGTAGCCATGATATTATTTAAAATAAGATTAGAATCAACCAAGTGAAAAATGCATCATATACTATATACATCATTGGATATCTGAAAAACACATAAATTATAGAACATTTCTATGTATACAATTACGAATAAATAATCAATTTATACACCAAAATGTGCAAAGTTGATTTCTGAATAAATTGATATGCAATATGTATGCTTTTATTTAAGATTAAATATGATTAATCTTAAACAAATGCTTAAAAGATGTCGTTTTTACTCAGTTTTTTACTATGCAATATAAATTGGGGGTGGGGGTGGGGGGTCTGATATTACCGGAACTCCAAAAATTGGTAACCATGTTGTTTCTTGCACCAATGCCCATAACATTAGCATGTTGGATCATTAAAAATTTTAAAAAGTGAAATTATGGACCACCCTAAATTATACAAAGCAGATAGTGTGGCTAGACGAGGGAGAGGGTGTTGTATCTACTTGAAAAACACATACACATGTGAGGTGAAGGTAAACAAATCAAACAGCACAGTCGAAGTTATTATATTAAAAGTAAAAGAACTGAACCTAACCATTATGGACGTCTACACACCACCAAACACCACAAAAGTTGAGAAGTTTCATGGTAACATTACAAAAGATGATAGAACCCAAGCAATAATGCTATTAGATATGATGGAACATTATGCCCTTACTCAGGAAATCTGTGAAGCCACTAGGAAAGAGAACGTTTTGGACTTAATTTTGACAAATAACAATGAGATAATAATAAATAAAAAGGTAACGCACACAAATTTCTCCGACCATAACCTAATCGATATACAATTGAAGTTTGCACCCAGAGGTCCGAAAACGCATCCCAGAGAGGGAGAAGGAATATTTGAAGGCTTAAACATAAATTCAAAGAAAGCAGATTGGGAAAGTGTAATTAAAGATTTAAAGGAAGTAAATTGGGAATTATTACTTCACGAGAAGACTCCAGAACAAATACTAGGTACAATGGAGTCTGAAACCAAACCTATATTACTGAAGCATGTTCCAGAGAGACAAAAGAGAAAACATAGCAAGCTCGAGAGAAAAATCAGGACACTATTTAGACAACGGAAGCAAACCGTAAAATATCTCCACAGATGCAAAACTGATGCAAGGAGACTCAAACTAGAGAGGAAACTAGGCGAAATACAAATGGACCTAAAGCAAGCATTCATACATAAGACAAACAGTTCCTGAATCCATCCTGAAAGTGCGTCCCACATGTTATGAAACACCCTGTATATACACCCAAAAGAATTGAATAAAACACCGATACATAATTTTTGTTTATTTAGACGACAAACGTATCCCAATTACACTGTTTAACACTGAATCTGTTTATATAGAATTTTTTGTTTTTATATGCATTTGTGGGCGCTGAGTCCAAATCTGGCCTTGGTTTGTGTGTATCATCAATGGTTTCAGAGATAATCCATTTTTCATGTTTTACCAGTGTTATGTTATTATGGGCGCAGCAATATCAGAATAATCAGGAATTGTTGAGAACAATCTGGAAGTTCGTTGACGGTTTCTTGCTTTAGAAATTGCCCGAAACTTCCACTGTGCTACATAAAGAAGAGAAGAGCGCAGAGTCTGAGAAGTCAGTAAGTGTGGGCAAACAAAGAAAGCAGGTTGTTTGTCTGATGGTTACCAGCACTGAGGTACTGTTTCTGTGTTTCTCTGTGCTGACGATTTGAGTGTAATCGATCCTTTTTTATTGCGAACATTATTTCAGTGTTGTGAATGCATCTTTTTTCTGGAATCTGTAATCTGTTGCAGATTTAATAACTCTTCTCTCTATATCTGCAGGTTATGATTAATGTAGTACAGTTTGGTAAAGAGAATAGCAACTAGAGCTTGTAAACACTCGCCGGATATATTCTGCTACGTTTGTGGGTATTACATAGGCCCCAAGCAAGTATCGCACAAGATTGTGAAAGGCACCAAGTTCTGGATCGCGTATCGGCTCTATTTTGGTATGCCTATGGGTGACCAAGATAAGCCCTGGGCACCCCATGTGATCTGTGGAAGCTGCCGCTCCACACTTAAAAGGGTGGCTGCGGGGAGTACACAAGGCAATGCCCTTTGCGGTACCCAGAATATGGAGAGAACCAAATAGCCACCACGACGATTGCTACTACTGCATGGTAGATGTTTCTAAGTACAGGAAAGTTAAAGGAAGGCAGACTCTTCAGTATCCAAGCATAGCGTCGTCCATAGCTCCTGTATCACATGGCGAAGGTCTTCCAATACCACGTCCACCAGAACAGGTATCTATCCATTACTTTACCTTCTGTATTTACAGACTGTGGGTCATTATGCGTCGATTTTTCTTAGTGCTGATGCTCTTCTACATATATAGCTATGCCTATATTTTGTTTCTTTGCTTTGCAGGTTGAAAATGAGGATGTAGCTAGCTCATCTGAGATGTCGGCTGGTGAGGACAGTCATGATGAAGAATATACAGTAACTTTCAGTACAAACCCTCACTTTCCAAATCAGAGGGAATTGGACGACTTAATTAGAGATTTGGGTCTGACGAAATCAGGGTCTGAGCTTCTGACCTCCAGACTCAAAGAGTGGAATTTGCTTGGAGAAGACTGCAAGAATACTGTATACCGAAAGCGGCATGAAGAGTTTGCAAGGTTCTACGATGTCAATGGCTCTCTCTGTTATTGCAGCGAGGTTAATGGTCTATTCACAGCTATTGGGTTAACACATATACCCTCAGAGTGGCGCCTGTTTATTGACAGTTCAACTCGGAGTTTAAAAGCTGTTCTACTCCACAATGGGAACAAATATCCATCTATACCAGTTGCACATTCTGTTCAAATGAAAGAGGACTATGAAAATGTCAAACAACTGCTCACTCAAATCAGGTATGAACAATATAACTGGGACTTGTGTGGTGATTTCAAAATGATTGGTTTCCTGTTAGGTTTACAAGGAGAGTTTACTAAATATTCATGTTTTCTTTGCCTGTGGGATAGCAGGGCTTCAACTGAACACTATAAAACAGTTCAGTGGCCTCCACGTGAAGGACTGCAACCAGGAAAGTACAATGTACTCAGGGAACCTCTTGTGAAGCCTGACATAGTTCTGCTACCACCTCTCCATATTAAGTTGGGTCTAATTAAGCAGTTTGTAACTGCGTTAGATTTTGGAGGGGAAGTTTCCTAACAGATTCGGGTCATGTTCCCTAAACTCTCTGAGGCCAAAGTCAAGGCTGGCATCTTTGTAGGACCACAAGTCAAGGCGCTGTTGAATTCAAAGAACCTTGAAGCCAAGATGACTCCGATCGAAAAAGAGGCTTGGTGTGCTTTCCGTGATGTGGTTCGTGGGTTTTTAGGCAACCATAAAGCACCAAACTATAAGGAGTTAGTGTCAAACTTGATTAAGTGCTATGGCAAAATGGGGTGCCGTATGTCTTTAAAATTACACTATCTGCATTCACATCTAGACTTTTTTCGTGATAACCTGGGGGATGTGAGTGAAGAACATGGCGAAAGATTCCATCAAGATATTTAAACGATAAAAGATACCAGGGCCATTGGGATGCTTCCATGATGGGAGACTACGTATGGTCGCTGATCAGAAAGGATAAGAATGTTCATACGCGGAAGTCGCGTTCTTCAGTGCATTTTTAAGGAACGCACACTGCATAACGAGGTTTGTTCTTCTCTTATCGGTTCTCCTCATGATATATATTATATCCTTTGCACCATTTTGGGTTTGTCAAACAATTTTGGCTCAGTAAACATTAATTTCCAATAGTGTTTTTATTTTCAGAAAATATTTATGTTAGCCTTCTTTATATACTTTGCCATATGAAAAGTGTGATAACCTATATTTTTGAAACGGTTGATGATAGAGCAAAACCAATATCAATTTTGGAATCAGCGCCCCGAAATCATTAAGAAACGAGAGAAAAATCACAATAAACAGAAAATTTTTCAAATTTTGTTACCCAGTGTTATTTAATCAAAAATAATATAAGAAATGCAGTTTAGTCAACCCTCATATATATATATATATATATATATATATATATATATATATATATATATATATATATATATATATAATTAAAAATAAATATTGAACATCAAAATTTTAACATACATGAAATATATAGAAAGTTATATATACACCCAAAAGCATTAAATAAAACACAAGTACATCATTTTGTTTATTTAGACGAATTATTGGAAATAATTTCATGAAAATTCCAGTAAGATGGTTATCTAATTTCTGTAAATCCATCTTACTTGTGTGTTTCGAGGGACTACCCTTTACCAACGGCCCGCCTCATGGAGCAGGGCGCACAAACAATCACCTTATTAAGTCGTATACATAGATTTCCTGGATGCACAAAAACAAAAAACAAACTCGATGTCGCAAAAGTCCAAACAGAGAGAGGCCTTTTCGCTATTCCGTAGTTTTCGCTTGAACTGAAAAAAGGACATCCTACTGTATCCTTCATAAGATAATTCTCTCCATTGTCTTCATAAAGCTGAAGCATTTTTTAGGCTTAGAAGAGGGTAGAATTTTATGTATAAGATTAATTTAATTAAAAATAAAATAATTAAGGAGTAAATTATTTTAACTATAATATTCATGACCTCGAATTTCTATATACACCACTTTTGACGCTAATATATATATATATATATATATATTATATATATATATATATTATATATATATACACAATATTACATCTATTCAATAACAAATATGACCTTAAAACTGTCTCACTAAACTGGAGGAATAACTTATAAAAATATAGCCTAATCTTCAAAACGTAATAATTCATCTATGTACAGTTGCGCTATTATTCGTAGGACACTCTTGAGAACAGACAGCGACACCAGGCATATATTTGTTGTGTGTACTACAAACGGTTGTAACATTTTATGAATGAATCCCGGGTTTAGCGCTGATTGGTTGATTCATTGCCAAATGTCTTTAGAATGTAATATTTCCATTCACCACTCTGGTTTACATATTACTAAGAAACATAAATGAAGAATTAAATACAAATTCAAGGAGGGGATATAATGTATATTAACAATGAAGTGAATAAACGTGATAACAGTGTTCATGGTATTGGCAAGCCTGTCAACCTGAACGAACAGAGCCGTTGGTTGGTATTATTGCGCCCTGAGCAAATTCCAAATTGATTAATATATTTAATTATTTATTTACATTTAATATTGAACATAGATTCAAATATATTTTGTGTTATAACAAAGACAGAGCAAAAACCTGATATATATATATATATATATATATAGGCGGTTTATGAATGAAACAACAACTTTTTGATGTATATTAAATTTTAATAACATTATAACATTACCAGATTGATGAGTATCTGTTGGTTTCATACGTCACTGCTTAGAATATTTTCCAATTGGCAACTGGACGACAGCTGAATGGATACTACTGGTATGGCATTGTTATATCCGGAGCAAATGCTACTTGTAGATCAGCAACACTGATATAATAAAAACAGTCACTGAGAGAAATATTATTTAGAAACGAAGAATGTTTTATTTTGAGGGAGCATTATAAATGTATATAATTGTTTTGTATTAATAAGTTCCATGTTACAATTTAAGTACTGAAACACTGCAGCTGTGACTCTTGGCGGTCTCTCACCTCAAAGGAGAGAATTACAGAAAATAAAACTGTTACAGTGATTCACATGAATAAACAGAGAGCCATTTAAACGATGATATTTGACAATTCTGCAAAGGTGTTACACATTCATAATTACCATTGTATTTGAGAGATATTTTATACATGAACACAACAAATTTAATATCTTGTCCAGCCACCGTTGTTGTCTATGACTTTCTGCAGTCGATGTGGTACAGAAGCATATTTAATACGCAACCATGGTATCTAAAAAAGAGGCCATTCACTTATTACGCCCTGAAAAGCGGTGACTCACCTGAACTGAAAATAGAATTCCTGAAAATCGGGCAATATATATATATATATATATATATATATATATATATATATATATATATATATATATATATATATATATATATATAATATATATATATATATATATATATATATATATATATATATATATATATATATATATATAATATTTAGGAGAAATCCAATGACAAGGAGAAATGTAAATGCCATGAAAAGTCTTCTTTAATGCGCAACGTTTCGAGCAATACGCTCATCTTCAGGCTGTATGATAACAATGTGAAATTAAAATCAATAATTGAATGAAAAACAAGACAAAGAAAATTTCTATAACCTATTCATAAAGGCAAATTTTAAAAGACTGAAAGAAGAGGGTTAAATTCTAAGTTATACAGATTTACATTTAAAATTAAGAAGCTATTTTTAAATACATATAGTAAATGTGAAATTAATACACTGGAAAAATTAACAATAGTACACTGGAATAATGAAACTAACTAACCTTTCACTGCAATTTCCGAGGCTAGACTGATTTAAGCAACGTCATTGGATTTCTCCTAAATATTAAATTGAAGCTCTGTAGAAGCAACCCGCATATATATATATATATATATATATATATATATATGCGGGTTGCTTCTACAGAGCTTCAATTTAATATTTAGGAGAAATCCAATGACGTTGCTTAAATCAGTCTAGCCTCGGAAATTGCAGTGAAAGGTTAGTTAGTTTCATTATTCCAGTGTACTATTGTTAATTTTTCCAGTGTATTAATTTCACATTTACTATATGTATTTAAAAATAGCTTCTTAATTTTAAATGTAAATCTGTATAACTTAGAATTTAACCCTCTTCTTTCAGTCTTTTAAAATTAAGCAACGTCATTGGATTTCTACTAAATATTAAATTGAAGCTCTGTAGAAGCAACCCGCATATATATATATATATATATATATATATATATATATATATATATATATATATATATATATATAGCTCTACCAGATGAACGGTGAAAGCGAGGGAGCGTTTGTAGCGCTCAAGACCAGCGTCTTAAAGCGAATTATACTTCTCGGGGGAAGTGTCTTCTAAATAATCTCTAAGTTCCAGCCCATTCTCGCCCTCTTCTTCTCTACACTTCATAAAATCATCAATTATCACTGTGTAGGCATGCTCGAGGATGGTATCAAAATAACGCATATCATGTGTGCTTGCACATAGTAAAGGCTTCAGATTGAGGAAGGTGGCTATTTCAAATAGTCTATCGACGATGAATCGGTGCCGAGTAGGTACTAAACTGTTATTAACATTGTATTTTAAGTTTTTAGATTCGATTTCCACATCCTTCTTGCAGTAATTTCCTTTATACTACACTCCAATTTCTTCTTGTAGTGAATCCAAGGATTCTGTGAAAACTTACTAAATTATCTGACGGTTCCCCGATTCTTCTTGTAGCGTATCGGGAAATTATTTATTCTATTTTAAAACTAAGTTCTCTGGAGAAAGCAAAGCTCAAAGGAGAAGATAGGAGAAGACAAAGACCTAGAGGTATGATCGGAATAATCCGAATGATAATTTGAAAAAATTACAAGAGTTTATATACTAGTAATTTGATGACATCATTACTATTTAATGTTGACCTGTTTAGTTTTTTATTCTCAATTGGCTAATTTTTTTTTTCAAAATATTTGAAGATAAAGGTACATTTTGGCTGTAACACCATACTGACAGATAAACTAGATATTTGAAGATGAAGTCATATTTTTCTTTTAAACAGCATATTGACAGATATAATGTTATCATGATTTGCCAAGTTAACTAGAAGTGGAAATTGAAATGTGCATGTTATTATGGATTAAAATTAAACATGCATATAAGCCAAAATTAAATGCTTAAAATTTAAAATTGAGTGTTATTTTAGAGTTTTGGAACGTTATGACTTCATCTTTTACAACTAAGAGAGAATGTATGAAAAATTAACAGTGCAGAATTTAACACGATTACATGATTAAGCTTAATCTAAAATATGATTAGGTAATTTAAAAAAGAAATAATTTATCAATTACTGAGCAAAAATAAAATAAAAAAATAAAAAAAATTCCAAACTTGCATTTTATATACAGTTAGAGTGTCACGTGAGTTTGGACTTCATATGCAAAAATGAATGTTAGAATTATTCATTTTTACATATATATTAATATATATTATTTAATATATTTCGTCGCTCGATTCAAATCACATTTTAAAATTAGATGCTATTCGAATCGTAAACTGACACGCCGAATTACAGTGTCCTTCGAATTTCGGGATCATTCGTATACAGTATATACTGTATATATAAGAAATATATAAATTATCAGAGAAATATAAAAGTATTTTTACAATAAAAATTATTCAGAGTTTATATACGTGATCCTAGTCTGATCAATTGTCTCCATTCTGGTCTATTGATGATCGACGATTTATGTGAAATGCTTTTACGATTTCGAGAACGTTCGTACGCTTGTTCGAGCGATATCGAAAAGGCTTTCCTACAGATTGCACTTCAAGAAGATTATCGTGATTTTACGGGATTTTTACGACCAAATGACTCACTTAGTGTGAACACTCCTTTAACAGTATAATGATTCAAAGTGTACTCTTTGGAGTTCCCAGCAGTCAATTTCTTTTGAACGTCTCCACAAAACACCATTTACGACAAAATGATTCGGTAATTGATCAAAAGCTTCTACGAAGTCTTTAAATAGACAACGTAATCGGTACCTTTGATTCAGAATTAGAGAGTCAGACCTCCTCTACTTTTATCAGGAAGCAAAGGATATTCTTAGTAAGGCGGGATTCATATTGCGTGAATAGGTGATGAATGTTCCTTCCATCAGAGAAAGGTCTGACGCAGTAAAGGATGCAGTCCAAACAGAAATAGATCATTTGAAGGTACTAGGTATCCAACGGAACGTGCATAATGACACACTAAGTCACTAACCTATCCTAAAATTGTGATATATGATTTGATTACCAAACATGAGGTGTTACGAGAACCCGCTCGTATATTTTACCCTTTAGGTCTTATCCTTCCTGTAACAATACGGGATCAGATTTTCATGCAATCCTTTTCGAAGGCGAAGTTTCTTTGGGATAAAAAAAACTCGAATCATCATGCTCAGATGAATTCAAAGAAATAGTTAAAGATCTAAATTTGGTCCTTGGCTTTTCCATTCCTCGTTGGGATATATTTAAGGATGAAGTCACTTTACATGCCTTTAGTGACACGAGCACTAAGGCATACGGTGCTACGATTTACGTGGTATCTCCTGACCAAACTTGGACACTAGTAGCCAAAGCCAAAGTTGCTCCCAGTAAAACTATCACAGCATCACAGTTGGAGCTGAGAGCCGGGACTCTTTAAGAGAGACTGATTAACCATGTTCAAAGAGCCCACGAAGGAGAATTAAAAATCCTTAAAATCCAAATGTGGACAGATAGCCAGAGAGTGATTAGGTGGATTCAGTCGATCAAATCTCTGAAACCTTATTTGCAAAACAGCTGACGAGATAAAAAAAGCTAATTTCCGACAGGAAATGGAACTATGTACCCACTGTTCACAACTCGGGCGATATTTTATCTAGAGGAACATCGCACGATCCCTCTTAAAATCTGAACTCTGGTTACATGAACCCACTTGGTTCTTGAATCCTCTGAATGGTCTCAATGGATACCAGATGAAAAGGATGACTATATAACTACATCCTATGTCAGTGAGTCCAAAGAGGAACAATTGATGAAATCAAATCCAGTGATGTACCTTTGTAACTATAGAAGTCATAAAAGGCTGGATGAAATTGAGAGAACACAATTGTATTGGTTACACATTAATCAACAAAAATGTTTATCCGATGAGCTACATTACTTAAAGTGAGTCAAAGCTAAATCGCCCCAGTTAGTACGTCAGTTAAATCTATTCTTCGATAATGACCTCACTCGCTGTCGAACGAGACTGGACCATGAAGATGGATTATAATGTGAAATATCCAGTCTTGTTACCTGCAAGACATCCTAATACAAAATTGTTGATCATCATGTTTCATTGTGATCACGGCCAACTCGGTGCAGCTCAGATGATTACTCTGATGAAACAAAGATGGCGGGGACCGTATATAATGCCCCCAGAACTTCCTTTATCAAAGGGTTGTGCGACTAGCGCGAAACAATTTTAAGTCATAGGCATTGATTATACAAGTGATTTAATGATACACGATCATAATAAATCGAACAAGGTATATATTGCGCTATTTACTTGTGCGGTGACATGAGCTATCCATTTAGAGCTCGTAGATAACAATTCATGTGAAGCCTTTCTGCGTGCTTTTCGTCAGTTCATCAGTCGCCGATCTACATCTATGTACTAGGTGCACCCAATATATTTTTTCCCACCATTTTTTCTTAGCTAAATAATAGGCCATGGGGCTGAAATGTTTTTTTGGTCCGTAAGTTTGAACTTTCTGCGCTTCACATAACCAGATTTTTTCAGTTTGAACCTCCCCTCCTTGTATAAAACCGCTTTTAAACGCCCTTGTATAAAACCGATGGTTAACGTAGTTTCGAAAATGGCGTCTGACAGTGATGTGCGTCGTAAACAGAGAGCTGTTATCGAGTTCTTAACCGCAGAGAGGGAAATAGTTGGAAATATTCACAAACGTCTACAAAACGTTTACGGAGATGCGGTTGTTGATCGAAGCACAGTTGGACGCTGGTCTAAATGTGTGAGATCATCGGAGAGAGGGAGAGCCAGCCTCGATGATGAGCCACGCATCGGTCGCCCGGCATCGGCTGTGACACCTCACACTATGCAACGTGCTAACAGCATCATTCATCAAATCGGCGCGTCACATACAAGGAGCTATCACTGGAGCTAGGAATTAGTGAAGGAAGTGTGAATACGATAATTCAGCAACTGAGGTACTCAAAAGGTTTGTTCCTCGTAAACTGACTGAAGATCACAAAGCCCAAAGAAAAGAAATTGCTTTTGAGTCGTTGGTTCGATAGGAGACAGAAGGGATGACTTCCTTTCACGAATTGTAACGGGATGAGACTTGGGCACACCACTTTGAACCTGAAACAAAACGCCAAGCCATGAAGTGGCATCACGCAGACTCCCTACGAAAGAAAAAGTTCAAAATGGTTCCCTCTACAGGAAAGGTTATGTCCACCATCTTCTGGGACATGAAAGGGGTGGTTCTGGTGGACTCAGAGGCATATATTGCTACCCTACAGAGACTCCAGAGACGGATAAAGCGAGTTCGACCGGAGAGAAAACTGGAAGACGTACTTCTTTTGCATCATAACTCAAGACCACACAACAGTTTGCAAACAAGAGAGGCCATCCCAAAAATGTGCTTGACTGTGTTACCCCACCCTCCATACAGCCCGGATCTGGCACCTTCAGACTTCCATTTGTTTGTGCCAATGAAGGATGCTATTCGTGGAAGAAAGGTTCAAAGTGACGATGAGGTTGTTGAGGAGGTTAAGAGGTTGCTCCAGCAGAACCCAGCGAACTTTTACCAGCAAGGAATAAAGGCTCTTGTTTCGAGGTGGAGGAAAGCCGTAGAAAAGGATGGAGACTATGTGAAAAAATAAAAACTTGTGAAAAAAGAACGTAGCTACTTGTGTACAAAATTTCTGGAACTTACAAGGAAACTTGGAAAGAAAAAAAAAGGTGGGGAAAAATATATTGAGTGGCCCTCATATATTTACAGCGATTATGCAATTCCCTTCATCGCCATCCTGCGCTCCAAGAATATTTTCGTGACCGAAGTACAGTATCTTCTGGAAATTTATACTTGCCAGGGCTCCATGGTTCAGAGGTTTCTGGGAGGGCATGATCGGTTTAACAAAGATAGCGCTAAAAAAAAAAAAGAGTGTTAGGTAGAGCTTTCGACTCCATGGACGAACTGTTACGCATTCTCACTAAAGTAGAGATCGACGCTGAACGATCGTCCTTTAACTTATGTGGAGTTGGCCTGGTGAAGTAGTGAGTTGTATTCTTGTGCTCTCCACCTCACATAGCCAGGTACGCCTGGCTCATCGGGGATTGTTCTGAGCCAGGCGTCTAGTCTTCTTTTGAAGATTTCCACTGCAACTCCCTTCGTGTTTCTTAGGTCTTTGGGCAACTGATTAAACAGTTTTGGTCCTTTCACTACAAAACTCTTTTCTTTCAACGTTGAGGATGTTCCCTGTCTCGCCTTCAATTTGGGAATACGACACAGTCTACCGTTTCTACTTTCCACCGTTGTTTGGGGAGTTATAGGGTTCAGAGTAAGATTAGGGACTAGTTTCTCCATTATTTTCCAAGTGTAAATAATGGTGTATCTCTCTCTTCTCCTTTCCAGTGAATATAGGTCTAGTTCGCGTAACCTTTCCCAGTAATTTAGTTCTTTGCACCCATTGATCTTGGCTGTGAAGCTTCTCTGGATCCCTTCCAGCTGTCTAATGTCTTCTTTCTTATATGGGGATGTTAGGACCGAGCAGTATTCCAATTTGGGCATGATCAGGGTTTTCAGTAGAGGAATCATTACATTCCTATCCCTTCGTTTAAAGGTTCTCAATATCTGACCCGTTATTCTCGTTGCTCTGTTTACTGCTATCTTATTTTGTGTTTCAAATTTCGCATCATCTGTCATTACAACCCCTAAATCTTTTGCTCTGGAATTTCTCTGAATTTCTTCTCCATTTGGGGTATAATATTCCATGGATTTTAGGTCTTCTCTTTTTTCCGTACCGTAATAGCTGAAATTTCTCGGTGTTTAACTTCATATTGTTGTCTTCCGTCCACTTGTAGATTCTGTTTATGTCGGTTTGTAGAGATCCTATGTCTTCTGGGTTTCTTATTTTTCTACTGATCTTTGTGTCATCCGCAAAGGATATTACTGTGCTCTCTCTGGTAACGTCCTCATCTATGTCAGTTAGCATGATTATGAAAAGTAGTGGAGCTAATTCTGTTCCTTGTGGTACTGAGCTGAGGACTTCTGATTCTGATGAAGATACTCCTTGTACTGTAACGACTTGCCACGCGCACTAAGGAAATTATATATCCATTTCCCTACTTTTCCTGTTATTCCCATATACAGGGTGTACATAAAGTCAGGATCTATTTTTGTGAAGCACTTGGAAATTATATGGAATTCAATCATAAAATGATAAAGTGGTAACATTTATTAAATAATTAAGAGTAGGATTCGACGTGACGCCCATCAGTATCCCTGCACAGCTCAAACCGTTCCGCAGCATTTCCAAATACATTCTGGAGCATTTGCGGGGTTATGTTATCTGCAGCAGTTCGTATACGTGTACGTAAGTTTTCAAGACTCGTAATCTTCGTCTGATAGACGTGCGATTCGATAAAGCCCCATGCAAAGAAATCTAAAGGGGTTAAATCTGGTGATCTCGCTGGCCAAGGTCTGTTGCTTCCGCGTCCGATCCAGCGATTTGGAAAACGTCCATTTAGATAATCCTGAACAATTTTGGCATAGTGACAAGGAGCACCATCATGTTGATAGACGACGGTACTAACAATCCTATCCCCGTGTTCCATTAGTTATGATAGGCATGATCTGCCTGACCGAAACCCGTGTTGGTTATCATTGAATTTTTTCTGAGTTTCCTAAAAGTCATAGATTTTCTGTCTTACTATTCTTTCTAATATCTTAGTGAGATGGGATGTAAGCGATACTGGCCTATAGTTTTTGGCCTCGGATCGATCTCCTCCTTTATATATTTGGACTATGTTCACGCTCTTCAGGATGCCCTGTATTTCTCCCGTGCCTAGTGATCGTCTCCATATCCAGTATAGGGGCTCAGCGATTGCATTCTTGCAGTTTTTGATCAATGTGGCATTCCATTTATCCGGTCCTGCCGCTGAGTGTGTTACAAGTTAGATGAACTTTATAAAGAAAAGTCATATCTAACTAAACGACTGAAACATACATTAAAGGTAATGGCTCGATTACAGACACGATGGTCCAAGGAGTATCTCACATCAGATCCCTGAGAGGATATCATTACGGGTAAGGTCATCCAACTGAAAACACTATAAAGGTTGGGAATATTGTCCTCCTGGCTGACGAAACACCATGACTCAGTTGGAGTTCGGGCATCATTACACAATTGTATAAGGGAAAAGATGGCATCATACGTTCTATCGAGCTTCGGACTACTACAGGCGCTACAACTAGACCCGTCACACAACATTTTCCATTGAAAGTGAGGTTTCCCTTGGAAATGATTCATCCAAAAGCGGATGATAGGATTCTTCCAGTGATTCACCCAAAAAGGAAAGCTCATCAGGCGGCCAAACAAGCAATTTCCCTTCAAATGTAATTTCATAATTTTAATGTGATTGATTTTTCAATTATTTATTCAACTCTTCACCAACTCAACTACTCAACTTTTCGCGGGGAGTGTGTCAGAAATTTTACTCCGACATGAAATAAAGATTCATAATGCATTCCTACCACATCTAGTGGGGTGGCTTACCGTAGAATCGCGCACTTCTGGTAAAATTTATGTCCTTTTGCGTGCAGTTAGGTGAGACCATGCCATAACATAATTTTGCTAGAAGCAACTTGAAACTGCATTATGGCGGCCACTTCGGGGAAATCCAAGAAGGCTACCTCAGTGACTCGGAGTGATAGTCATAACTTTGGAATAAATTGACATAGGAAGATGATCTTGCTGTCTAGGTATAGGTTTTCTGGTATGAGAAATTCATTAAAAGCATTTTCATGCTCATTAGATGCATCCTTATCATTGAAAATCCAATCTGGCCTCTATAGAATATCTCCAAACCCACGAAAATAGGAACCGTAAGATCAGCGAATGAGATTGGAAAAGGATAGCATAATGAAGCAGCATATATAGAATTTATTAATGAAACGTTACATATTAGATGCAGCATGGGAGTAGCAAAAAACATCAAATGAATAGCAATATTATATAGCAGCAAATTCACATACATGTGAAAGTGACATTACATAGCAGAAATGTTAGATATAACAGTGATAGGCACTTTTGAGTCAGTACTGTTTACGGCGTACCGTTTTTGATGCAGCCTCCGTGACAGTAACAGAGTGAAGTACAGTGCAAGCCTACCTCAGCACATTTACAATTTCCTCGGCATGCTTTCTGGTAGCCACAATGAAAGAGATGAACACATGCAGCACTAGCATCAGCGAGAACGGTCCAAAAAGGCACCCATGTCTTCTTCTCATCTAGCTCCCATCCCCACTCAGTTGGACTGGGAATCTCCTGCTGACGCTCCAGGGACTGTTTCCAGATGAAGCCGGCTTGGAGAAGAGATCGTCGAGCATGCTGGAAGAGTGCTGCTTGTGTGGGAGGGATGGAGACAGACGCCGAGCACTGTGAGTGAAGAGCTGTTTCCTCGCCTCATTCGCCGAACTTACTCCGGAGCTCTTGCTGTACATGAGCATGGTGAAGCGCTCCAGGCGCGCCATGTGGATGGACTCGATTGTGAGCAGCTCAGGATTCTCAGAGAGTGCCACAAGCAGGGCCGGATTAAGGGTTTCGTAGGCCAAGGCTGGACTGCGTGGACTTCAACAAATCTTTCCAATATATCGGTATTAGAAAAAGTACTCGACAAATATAGATGCTTTATTAAATGAGATTACATATTTTTCATTTGTAATTGAGTATAATATAGATAATTTTAAGAGATTAAATACGATAGGCGTACATAAAAAAATATATTTCACCAAGTAATATATATATATATATATATATATATATATATATATATATATATATATATATATATATATATATATATATATATATATATATATATATATTGCACACAGTAAAGTAAATTGTAAAGCAAACAAACGTAAAGTAAATGCACACAGTAAACCGAGCAAAAAGCCGGACATTGAAAACATCTAACTGTTTAATCTAAGTGACCTTATCTTTCTGGCTTTCTTTTGAGAGAACATCTTAATAATCTCTGAAAAATCCAAACTGCGAGCCAAATCACTTTCAATCGAGATGAGTGCTAGTGCAGATAAGCAAGATTGTCCCAGGGTTGATCGATAACAATTCTTGACTCTCTGTAGAGTCGAAAATGATCTCTCTCCTTCGGAATTAGTATCCAACAAGCATAAATAAATACGTAGAGCGATGTAGAGGTTTGGGAAAGTCGCGGTCATCATGTGCTGCAAGAGAAATTGTAGCACCTGCTCTGCCGATTTGAGGAACACCTCAGAAATACTGTATTTGAAGAAAGCAATGACTTCGTCACCGAGATCTAGCTCTATATCACTCCTAGGTCTACTCTACAGTCTACACAAATAAAGTAGAAAACAACTAAACAAACACCTCTACTTCAAGGTCAGATGACAACTGCCAGAAAATCTGCTAGTGTTATTGAAAAAACAAAAAAATTTTCGTAGGCCACACTTTTTCGTAGGCCAAGGCTTTCAGCCTTTAAGCCTTCGGGTTAACCCGGCACTGGCCACAAGAGTCTCAGTCAGTTCTGGATAGGCCTACAATGCAGACCACGCTGTTTTCTTGCCAGCCAAAAAACTGGGATGTCGTGTCGCACCAGCTGAATGAGTGGAAAAGTGGGAGGGCCAGACACTTTTCGGGGGCAAGTTGGGCAGCAAGGGTATGAATGGGGATCTCTCTGAAGTGTTTACCGCTCCCAAATCCAATCCAGAACTGATAGTTGCAGCTTTGAAAACAGGCTTGTAGCAATGACGACTACGTCGCTATCTGTCGTGCGCACATACGCACGCTCATGGCCCTGGTCTTTAGCGTGAGCAAGGTGCAGAAAAATCCTGCTATCCGCCTCCTGATGGTTGCATGGCTGAAGAGCAGTGAGATTGGTACAGGCCTTGTTGGAGAGAACTGATTCATTTTTCGTAGAATAAACTGATTGGTCAATGTCGAAAGTAGCCAGAGATTCGCCAAGAAATGTGAAAAGATTGGTTTTGTTCTCACGGTTGCTTAGGAACTTCTTCCAGTTATTTGGCACTGGCGTGGGACCTGCCACCTTGACCCGCGACCCGGAACTCCCACGACGATGTTGCCCTGAGATTTGATGTTCATGTCTGGATATGTCCGTCCCAGACAACGTCCACACGCTCGACAGGATCAGCTACCATCGCTTTGATGAAAGGCACAAAATGGATTGATACATATTGACCAAAGTTTCTGGTTTGACGGGTTTGACATGTGCACCACTGCTGCACCATCTAACACCTTCACTGTTGCTGTTCCTGCGCTGAAGAAGGATGGATATCCATGCACTGAAGAATGTTCGACTTTTTTCCAGCTCGAAGCTGACCTCCATCAGCTAAAGCAGGGGCTTCTGATGATTTTCAAACTGGAAGAAGTCATCCAGGTTGGCACCTGGGCGCGACTGCAGCGACAGAAACAGCTGTGTAATGAGACCAACATCACGTTTGAGCATGCCAAGCTTGTCATTCTGTTTGTGGGATGGAACATGGCGGAATGTGGACAGCCCAGTACGTCAAATGGTATCGGTCACTGCTGCTGATGCATTCTCTATTCGAGTTTTGACGTAATTGGCATGTAATTTCATGCCTGTGTCTCGAGCCCCATGTAATGACAGTCCTACCTCAGCTTCCATAACGCGCTTGGAGTCAAGGGTGAGGAGCTCTAAACTATCCAACAAGGACGGATTTCCCTTTTTTCTGAAAACCTGGGCTAGGGCTCTGACATCCTTAGCGAACTGGAGCTGAAGGCTGTGGTTTTCTTCGTGATGGGGATTGACGTCGATGTTTGTGGAGAATGTGGAAGTTCGCTCAAACTCATGAATCACGCGCATCTTTTCTGGTACAGCGATAATCTCCTTCTCAAGGACCTCAGGATCATCGTAGAGATACTTCATACCACTTTCACTCTTCCGATACTTAGTTTTTGTTCATGGGACTGGTCCTTCGCTATTAGGCTGAATTTCTCCTCGCTGCACTGCACCACGAAGTTGCCTTGGAGGAATTCCCGGTAGACTGCAGGGTGTTGTCTCTCCAGATCGACCATATCCCTCACATGGATTGGCAGCCACCGTGAGTAATGAGTGTGGTCGAAGAAAAGAACCAGGGGCAGAGCTCGTCCAGAACCTGCACGTACAGGATGAAGTCACCTTATCTCAGTGAACGGACAAACCTACACTTCAGCAGCTGGAGGTCCATAGTTTGAGACCAGTAACTGAACTGGTAGGATTACTGCCGCTGTTGTTCACTCCACTTCTCAATGGGCTCGCAGGCACCATCGCCACCGCCTCCACTTGATACGTACTCATTGTAAGCCTCTTGCTTCAGGATGTAGAGGGTGAGAAGGCTCACCTATGGGCATAGCGAGTCCTCTTCACATGGTAGTCGGCAAGGCAGACGAAGCGCGCCCACTTGTCAATACCCCAGCTTCACTGAGTACTTCATCCCACCCTGAGCCATCGAGCCACTTCCCCATCATAGCCTGCATGGCCATTTCAGTGTGCAGAACACCCAGCATCACGACATACCTGTCCTCTCCCAGGATCTCCGGCCACTGCCACTGTACTTGTTTGGCGATGGCATACAACGGCTGTCCATGCCGATCACCGAATTTGTCCAGGATTGAGGAAAGCGATGGCACCTTTGATAAGATTCATGGAGTGCTTGATCATTGATGGAGATGCTGCTTTGTCAGGAAAAAGAGGAAGCACACTGATCTCCGCACGAGGTCTGATATCAGTCTTGCTGTAGACTGGGAATTGAACCCGGCCCATGTGACTAGATCTTTTTCAAGTGACTCCTTCGTATTGAGCATTGATGATGAATGCACCAGCCAAGCTTCATCTTTCACTGCGCACAGGAATGTTATCCTTTCCAGGTCTGAAGGTCCTTCACGTTTCTCGAGGTAGACATCCTTATTGCGCAACTCAGCTGGAGGAACAACTGTGTAGGAAGCTGGCAGCTGGGGCTTTGATGAAGAACTCGCACTGGGGTCAATGAGACATGGATTTCCGACAACTCCCATGTTCTGCTTGGAGAGGTGATTGGTGAGAGAACACGCAGTGCCATAGTACTCATCTTTTGAGTAGTTTGATCTCTTCCTTTGATTGATGTTGTCAATATCACCAGTTGTGAAGACACCCATCCTCATGTTAGTCGGCACAACAACTCCATCCCTCAGAATCCTTTCACTTGCATTTAGTGCTAGTGAAGTGGTCACGTGTCGCTCACGATCGCAGCTGATAGAGAGCCCAAGCTCGTTGAATGTTGCTATGAGGTGCCTTAAGTCTGCCATCGGCGTGAAGCTTCAATCCAACGTACAAAGGAACTGGAGTTTCTCACGCATTGCTATAGCGCATCGTAGTGCATGGTTGAGAACGAGCACGCTTCACAGTATTATAAATTAGAGTTGAGAGAGATACATGCCACCTTGATCCTGGCATTGTTAATTAATTCTCCATCTTGCACTTCAACCTCCATCTTGATACAGCTTGGACCCTGTAGAACGATGTTCCTGAACGTAAGACGTCCTGTCAGATAGTGTGATGGAAAACTACCATTGAATTCTTGCTGCTTGGATAAGATATGGGCTCTGAGAATTTTCGCTGCGTCTACAGAGTATGGGCATCTTCATCTCCAATCTTCTCATGCTCAGCTATGATTAGCGCACTACAGTGTCTCTATGTGTAATCAGGATGTCACGACCTTGAGCATGAGCAGTCAATTCAGGAGCAATCTCGAGCAGGTACTTCTTGAACCTCGTGGAATGGGGCTCTGTCAGGCAAGGCTTCCCAGCACTCTCATGTGGTTGCAATAGATGTTCTTAAGCTCTGATAATTTGAATACCTCTTGGGATTCGATGATATGGCCACTAGTTGTGCCATCACCAGAGCATCGAGCGACTCAGAACAGCTCTTACCGCTGCTCTCCGCGGCCACCACTCGATCAGCAGACCTTGCCGCACTCTGAAGGTCATTGTAGCATTTCCGATGATAATATGCATCCATGGCATGTAAATCCGAAGCTGTTGCAAGGCGAGCCAGAAGCTTTGAATTATGAGTTTTAGAAGCCCAGATTTTGAATTTGCCATAAATAGCAAAAGAAGCAGCCTTGTGCAATTTTCCTACAATTTTCCCATCGCACAGAATGCACTCAGGTCCACTCGGTTCAAAGAAGAAATGAAACTAGAGCGAGTCTTTTTTGGGCTGGGTTCATCGTCCTGGTCATTGCTTCTCTTGTGCTTTTCTTGAGCTCTTCTCAACATACTTGCATTGACTGATGTTACACAACTGTGGTGGTAAGCAGCCTTGTTAGCAAAAAGAGTTTTTGCTATACCAGAGCCATCAACTAGGCGTTTGAGGTTGATTGAGAGTGGAAGAACACCAATTTCTTGAAAAACCTAAGAGGTTAGTCTCCAATGTTTGGTAGGATTTTTCATATCGCACGTTGTCAGCTGGACAGCGAAGAGGCTCGTCTTTGACTGATTGACATAAGAAACATAGCGCCCAGTCAGTGGCCGTAGGTGTCCATTATTTCAATGCTTTGCTTGGACATTGTTACTTCGATTGATCACTACATCGGCAAACCACCTGAAATAGAAAAGAATAAATATATTAATATATACTGTAGTGAATACACAAAACACAGCACACTATATTCAATAATGGAAACAGCAAAGATAATAAACACGCACGCACACCACTAGCACTCGTACAGCCGACGAATTGCTGCGACACTAGCTGACATCTAGCGGAAAATATGGGAACTTCTACATCATTGACAACATCATGCTAACACACGTGCTGGTCGCTATAATACATACATACATAATATTCTATATAATATATTTTAATTTATATAATAAATATAAATAATATATACATAAATCTATATAATGAATATTATAAATGAATATTAGTTTAGTGATAAGAATGCATCCTACAACCATGAAAATGCTTTTACTGGATTCTACATACCCGAAAACCTATACCTAGACACCAGGGTCATCTTCGTAGGTCAATTTATTCCAAAGTTATGACTATCACTCCGAGTCACTGAGGCAGCCATCTTGGATTTCTCCGAAATGGCCGCCAGAGTGCAGCTTCAAATTGCTTCCAGCAATTTTATGTTAGGGCATGGTCTTAACTAACTGCATGCAAAAGGACAAAGTTTTTACCAGAAGTGCACGATTCTACGGTTTAATATCAACAGCCCACCCAACAAATCGTATTCTGTTATATGATTAGTATATTATATGAGAAGTGTTCGATAAGTTTCCAGTTTCGAATTAAATTTATTGTTTTATATATAGTTTCATATATATATATACACACACACACTGTATACAATATATATATATATATATATATATATATATATATATATATATATATATATATATACGGTGTGTGTATATATATATATATATATATATATATATATACTGTATACAATACATATATATGTTACAGTCAAAGTTTAAAACCAGGAAATTTATAGTGACTGAAATATTTAGGCAATTTAAAAATACCTGAATCACTCGGTCAATTCATAAATTTCATAAAAATTCCAGACAATTTAGAAATTATCTGAATAATTCGGCTATTTATTTGACGCATTCACTAAAAGATGGCATTAATACTTTAGGCTTAACAGAACTATAAAAATTAGGCATGATAAAAAATCTTTATTCGCTTATATTTTTTGTTACGATAATAAGGCATGGCAAAATAATATTTATTGGCTTACATATATTATTATGATAATAAGGCATGGAAAATCAGTCTTTATTGGTTTACATATATCGGAACGATATTAAAAATATCGTAAACGATGGTAAAAATATCTTTATTTTAAAGTACAAAATTAAGTAAAAACTATATTTTGTTCTTATTTCCACATGTCAGACTTGAATGGCATCTGCTATTACATATGAGACCAGATTTATAACATTTGCATCTGTTTGTTTGGCATTGCTTGCCACTGGTACTGCAATTACACTTAGAATAACCATGACCACCAAACCTAGATATGTTTTGTACAGCTTGACGAAGGCCTACTTCTTTATTTGTACACATTTCATTCAAGGTAAATAGCTGCTCAGTACAAAGATCGAACTGATTCGAGTATAATGTCCTTTTAAGATTCCCGATTTAACTGTAATTCGATACAAATTGTTGTCATCGCGATCAACAATGACACCTAAAGTATTACGTGGGTCACCTTTACCTCGATCTACCAAGGGAATAGGAATCATAACATTGTCATTGGAATTAGCAGGGGCATGCACTATACGACTACGCCTGATCATACGTTCAGCTTGTAATAACTGGCCATTTATTGCTTGTTGTCTTTGAACCTTGATGTCTTTTGCTGCATTTGGTACTGACGTAACTGGAGCTGACGTATCATTGGGTGTAGCATCTGGAGCAAACGAATCATTGGGTTATAGCATCTGGAGCTGATGTATCAGTAGGTGTATCATCGGGCGCTGTTTGATAGACTGCCATCAAATCATCTTCCGAAACTATTCGAGCCAACACTTCAGGCGGGAGTGTAGTTGAGCGTAGCCCCACCCGTGTCATTATCAAAGAGTGCTTTGTAGGTGACTGCTTTACACCAGAATGGTAACTATTGTTCTTTTGAAACCGGACAAATCGCAGTCCCATTCGCCAGTCAGTGGAGTCATTATCAGCTGTCCAGGCAATTAACATACCCTTGATGTCGCAATTTAGGCGTTCCACTGATCCTTGACTTTGTGGATGTCTAGGCTTACAGTGAACCATTAAAAGGTCAGGCCAAAGAAGCTTCATTGTGTTATGACAGATGATGTAAATTCACTATCATTATCACTCTGTAAAATTTGAGGAGGCCCAAACATCAAGAATATATCCATTAGTTGAAATGCAACCTCAGCGGCTCGCTTTGAGGTCAATGGGCGTAATAGACAATATTTAGTAAGGTGATCCTCGTACACCATAATCCACTTATATTGCCCTTTGGCACATAACTGCATGTCAAGAACATCAACCTGGGCTCAGGATCCAAAATCATTCGATAAAATAGGTTTAACAACAACTCTCTTGGTGGTACGCGCTTGCACTTTTTTGACATTCAATGCACATCGACTTGAACAATGAACAGTTCTACAGCTTCCCTAGTCACATTTGCATACTTACTTAAAACTTTAATAATTTTGTCTGCCACCATGGCCAGTAGTAATGTGAGCACACTTTATAATGTCATTGATACGAGCTAAATAAATAGGCTCGTGATTTGTATCTTTGCGTTTCCCAATTAACTTTTCTAAATCAACACACTGCAGGATTTCATAACAACTGAGGATGTAGTATTGTCGATTAGAGTTAGATATCGCAGAAGAGGCTACTTTAAGTTCTTCTATTAAGGTAAAATATTCACAGTTAGTTAACAAAATAAATTTTGCTTCACATTGTTTCTTTGCTAGTAACTTCTCATGAAATAAAGATTCAACTGAGCACGCCATCACTTAAGTTAACTACAAAACATGAATTAATCCGTCCTCTGTAGCCACAAGTCAAGCAATGCGTTGCGATGGAAAGAGTAATAACTGGTTATAGAGTATAACTGGTTTATGCCAACACCTGGCATAAACCAGTTATAATTTAGTCAATGTAAATCGACTAAAACAATAAATAGCCGAATCACAAAAAATAGCCAAATTATTCAGACAATTATTCAGTTATATTTTAGTCAATGTGTAAATTGTCTGAAATTTTTAGGAAATTTATAAATTGACCGAGTGAATTGTTATATATATATATATATATAATATATATATATATATATATATATAATATATATATATATATATATATATATATATACAGGGCGTCCCAAAAAAAATGTTATACACACTTTAACAGCTGATAGCTCAATTGATGTTTCTTTCTTTCCAAGTTAAACCCATTAGAATTAATAATGGCAGTCAGACTAAGCTTTGAACAAAGGAAAATTAATTCTAAAATGCTACTGGAAGTGTGAAAACGCAGTTGAAGTGCAAAGACAGTTTGAGGGAGTTTCAAACAGATCCACCAACGCGACTTACCATCACTCGAATTAGAGATAAGTTTGAAGCCGATGGAACTGTTCAGAATGTCCACAAGAAGCGTTCCGGAAGACCACGGACATCGACAAGCCCCACAAAGCAAGAAAGAGTACTGGAAACTTATCACAAAGTCCAAGAAAATCTGTGCGGCAAGCGAGTCGTAAGGTAGGAATTTCAGAATCGTCTGTCCAACGCATTTTGAAGCGCTGTCAATGGAAAAGTTACATTCCAAGATTAGTCCATGCTATTAATGAAGATGATCCGGACCGAAGAGTGGAGTATTGCGAGTGGTACTTGGCACGATGTGGATGTGGATTGGACGAAGGGGTTTGTAGAATACCCTCCGCGTTCACCAGACCTCACACCACTAGACTTTTTTTTTTATGGAGATACTTAAAAGACAAAGTCTACGCTATAAAACCTGCAACAGTCGCTGAATTGAGAGCAGCCATTGAACGAGAATGCACACAAATACCAAACGAAATGTTTCGTGATGTTTGCGATTCCATTGCTTCGCGTTATCAGCAGTGCCTGGACCAGAACGGAGTCAGTTTGAAAACAGGCGTTGACAAAACAATTAAATAATGTCTGTAGATTCTATTACATTTTGAAAATGAAATGTATTTTAATAACATTGCCTTTATAATTATTTAAAGTGTGTATACATTTTTTTGGGACGCCCTGTATATATATATATATATATATATAATATATAACACAATTCACTCGGTCAATTTATAAATTTCCTAAAAATTTCAGACAATTTACACATTGACTAAAATATAACTGAATAATTGTCTGAATAATTTGGCTATTTTTTGTGATTCGGCTATTTATTGTTTTAGTCGATTTACATTGACTAAATTATAACTGGTTTATGCCAGGTGTTGGAAACCAGTTATACTCTATAACCAGTTATTACTCTTTCCATCGCAACGCATTGCTTGAGTTGTGGCTACAGAGGACGGATTAATTCATGTTTTGTAGTTAACTTAAGTGATGGCGTGCTCAGTTGAATCTATATATATATATATATATATATATATATATATGAACTATAGTCTGCCAATAAACCTTTTCATTTTTTCATTTTCATTTTCATTTTCATATAGTATATATAATATACATATACACACAGTATATATATGTACGTATATTCTATCGATAATTTGGACAATTGGTAGGTAATTAACTATTGTTGACTTGTAGGGTAGGATATTTTAATTCAATCGTACCAGCAATATTTATTGAAAATAAGTGGTAATACTGCTTTGATTTGGATTTCCCACACGTTGTCTTGTGCGACTTTCCTTAAGGCGAGTTTACACGAGGAAAGTATACTGTCTGACAGTGCTCAAGACACTAAACTGACACTACCTGACACTTCAGGTAACTTTAAAATACCACATATTTGCTCCAGAGCATTGTCTCTCATTTGTTTGTTCGAATAATAGTCGGCAAGTTGCGTGTTCCATAAAATCTCCAGGCTTTCATAAAAATCTAGGAGTCTTACCATTTCATTTTCACTCCATTTCCGCGACATTATTATTAACGATTTCTTAAAAAAGTGTTTACACGAACACAGTGAACTGTTGGACAGTTGTACTGGGCTGCCCACAATCCTGATAATAGAAAGGCTAGTCAGCTACTGTCGCGCCAACTGTCTTGTCTTTTTTACTGTCTTCTTCATTGCCCTATGATGTTTACACGTCTCCAGCTACTGTCTTGGGCACTGTCGGACAGTATACTGTCCTCGTGTAAACCCGCCTTAATCATTTAAGTTGATTTTATTACAAGGTTTTCGTTTTGTCGGACAACGGGCACATAGGAATCAATTCTCTTACGGACTTTTCAATTAAATTGTAATAGTGTGCTTAGAATCACCTCATTCGAAATAACTTGTGAAACTTTAAAACCGCGAGTATATTCAGAATAACTCGCGGGATTTTAAGGACCTTTACCGTTCTATGGTCACCATTGAAATGAGAGAAATTAATATTTTTTAAACTTATTTTAACCTTTTATTAATAATCAGTACATTTTGAATAGGAAAAATTTAGGATCACCTGAAGATCAGGGCCCCAAATTTTTCCACCTGAAGATCAGGGCCCCAAATTTTTCCACCTGAAGATCAAGGCCCCCCAATTTTTCCACCTGAAGATCAGGGCCCCCAAATTAAAGGAAGATAAAAATACTCGTAATAAGATCAGAAAAATTTTATTGTGATAAATAAACAATTTATGAGAAACATAAAGGTGGATCGGGCTGCGGGGGGGATAATATAGGGGTGTCTATAAATGATTACCCTGATTAAATCATGCTATAACTTTTAAATAAACACTCGTATTCAAACACAGTTTTAATCATAAGTAGATAAACATACAAAGTTTTGATACATAGTTAATGAACTTAATAAGCTTCCACATGTGCACCCTAGTGGCACGTAAAATGTCTAAATGGTATTTACACTCACGCCACACATTTTCCAACATTTGTGGGTTAACTGTTGCAATTGCATCCGTAATGCGTTCTCGCAATGTCCTGATATCTGGAACAACTGTTATATAAACCAAATCTTTAACATGACCCCAGAGAAAAAATCCAGCGGGGTAATGTCTGGTGATCTTGGGGGCCATGGGATTGGCCCGTCCCTGCCAATCCATCTATTTGGAAATGTTGCGTCGAGAGTTTCACGAACAACATGCGCCCAATGAGGGGGTGCCCCACCTTGTTGAAAGATGACAGTTGGCTGCCTGTCCTGCAGCTGGGGGATGGCGTAATTGGTGAGCATATCCAGGTACACAGTTGCAGAAACAGTGTTCTCAGCGAAGAAGAAAGGACCAATTATCTGGTCATGCATTAGTTGTTTCTGCAAGCCACACAACACATTGTGCCTTCTCTGTCACAGACGCCATCTTAATTGAACAGCTACTACAGAGCTCCTAGCGGCGAATGCGGTAGACGAAACACACTAGCACAGAAACTCTATGCGTGTACGAGATCACCTGTAAAAAGAAAACGGATGTAAGATTCGTCATTAAAACATGAGAGCATACTGTTTTCAGGGTAAACATTTATGGACACCCTGTATATATATATATATATATATATATATATATATATATATATATATATACAGTATATGCCCGGTTAGGTTAATTGAATGCTCAGTTAGGTCAACTGAATACCCGGTTAGGTTAACTGAATGACCGGTTAGGTCAACTGTACGCACTTAGTAGTGTGGGCGCAAAAGGCGAGAGTGCAATGCAATTGCAAATGTTGATCAATGTTACAAAGGAAATGGTGCATAAGTTATGCAACAAAGGGGGAGGGGGATGTTGCTATGAAACTTGGAGGCGGAGTTATCGCCCGAGAAAGAGAGGAGAAGGAGAGAGAAGAAGAGAGGTGTTCACCTGGTAGGAGCTAAGCACATATTAAGACTTCAGCCGAGCGGCCGTTGTCTTAATATGTTCCTAATCAGCCAGTTGACTTATCTGGCTGAGCTGCCAGATTGCGCTATTTATTTAATTAAAGCACATATTCTGGCTTAACCAGCTAGTTGACTTAGAAGGCGTAAATAACTTGTTCAGGTATACATTACTGAGTTGCCAGATTGCGTTATTTATTTAATTAAAGCATATATTCTAGCTCTCCGCCAGTTGGCATAATCCGTCAGCGGCTTAATCCGCTAGTTGGCTTAACCCGACAGTTGACTTAGAAGGCCTAACCAGCCATTTGGTATAATTAAATAATAATAACGTTTATATATACAACCAAAAGAATTGAATAAAACACCACCACATCACTCTGTTTATTTAGACGAATTATTGGATTGGCATAATCCTAGTCGGAGGTGTACGTGCATTTGTGTGCGTTTGTCCCGTCAGCTGGCTTAAGCCGCCAGTAGGCATAACCCGCCAGTTGACTTAGAAGGCCTAGCCAGCCATTTGGTATAATTAAATAATAATAATAATAACGTTTATATATACACATCCAAAAGAATTAAATGAAACACCATCACATCACTCTGTTTATTTAGAGTCCAGTGGTTCTCAACCTTTTTTTAACCATCGCCCCCTTGAAAAAATTTTTGCCCACTCTATTTTCAAATTGCCCCCCTACACACACAAAAAAAAGTTAAATAAAAAAACTTTCAAACTTACTATTTTATTTAATGAGATCCTTGAGATTGGTGTTTTTCTACTAAATATGCAATGTTCGGTTCAATGTCGCTGAGCTTAATTCTTATGTCACCTCTTCTGCATACATCCACTCTGTTTCTTTCCTTTGTTAGTAATTTATTCACTGAACTAAACCAAGTTTCAACCGTATATGATGTTGGAAAACAGAAAATTATTTTGGCCATTTCGGTCCATAACCTTGGATATAGTGTTTTACAGTCTTTTAATGACCAGAATTCAGTCTTTCCTACTTTATCATACATGTATTTTGAGTTATCATTGCATCGTAATTCAATTAATTCTTCTTGAATTTCTTCTTCAGCTGAACTAACATCACAATTAAATGGGTCTAACATCCATGGTTTTACTTCAAAGGAAAATAAATCAGAGAATCTTTTGTTCATGTCACTTTTTAACGAACATAAGTGTCCAGAATACGTTTCAAGATCCATTTTGGTAAGTGAAGAACAAATTTCCGAATAGTGTTTCAAGACCATTGATGAGCAATTCGAAAATAATTTAATTTTAATCGTTGCCTAAATAAATTTTCGCCCCCCTTCAGTCAAATTTTCGCCCACTTTCGCCCCCCAAGAATTTCATTTTCGCCCCCAGGGGGGCGAAATCACCCCCTTTGAGAAACCCTGAATTTTAGACAAATTAATGGATCCAATTTCACGAACTATATTGAAAACAAATATACTGTAGGTACATTCCTATACAGGCGAAGGAATATATGCAATCAAAAATAATAATAGCATAATTACGAACGAAGAGTATATATACTGGGTGATCCAGATAAATGGGACCCATAAAAAAAAGCCAAATATTCTTAATATTTAATTCCTTTCATAAAAACTATATATCATTCGAAAAAGTAGAGTTACAAGTTTATTATGAAATATTTATTTTTAAAAAATGACTCCTTTCAAATGTGCTCCATTAGTTGCCAAGCATTCCAGTGTTCTCGCTTGTAAGTTCTGCATCACTTTTGCAAGAGTGTGCGGTGGTATGGCCTGTATCTCATTTGTGATGGCGGTATTCAATTCTTGCAAGGTCGTTGGGTTATTTCTGTAGACCCTACTCTTTAAATATCCCCAGAGATAATAATCTAAGGGAGAAAAATCCGGAGACCTTGCGGGCCATTCAACGTCTCCAAATCTTGAGATTAACTCGCCTGGAAACGTTTGACGCAAAACTGCCATGCAGTTCCTCGTGGTATGGCAGGTAGCTCCGTCTTGTTGGAACCAGTGGTTTTCTAGACAAAGATCTCTTAATTTAGGAATAAGGAAATCGGTCAACATTTTTTCGTAGCGATCACCATTTACAGTGACCGTGTTTCCGGTGGAATCCTCGAAAAAGTACGGCCCTATGATCTGAGATGCAGTAAGACCACACCAAACAGTTACACGCTGACTATGCAACGGGACTTCGGTAATATTCAATGGATTTTCTGTTGCCCAGAAACGACAATTTTGTTTGTTTACAGTTCCATTCAAGTGAAAATGGGCTTCGTCTGACATAATCAAAGTTGCTAGAAAATTGGTGGTGTCATTTACCTTCTGTTGGATCCATTGACAGAATTGTCGTCTTCGTGCGAAATCTCCATCGTTTAGTTGTTGCACTGTTTCAATTTTATATGGAAAGAGCATTAAATTTCGCTTGAATATACGGTGTGTTGTTCCATATCCAACTCCTAACAGCTGAGAAGCACGTCTGATGCTTATGTTAGGATTATCCTGTACAATTTCATGAGTTCTGTTAATGATCTCGTCTATCCTTGCTGTGCGCACTCTTCCAGTTGGTTTTCTTTTTCCAATGCTGCCAGTTAGGGAAAAATTTCTGACACACCGACGGATTACTTTCTTAGAAGGTGATTTTGACATCTGAAAATTTGTCTTGAAAGATCTTTGAGCTGAAACTACACTTCTTCTATGCTCAAAATATTGCTCAGTTATGAAACGCAGCTGTTCCACAGTCCATGCAGTCATCTTGAAGGGTTAGTTTTAACTAACACTTTTATTTTGTTTTGTATCTTATCTTGTCTTGTATTGTCAAAACCTATACAGTCCTGTACAAACTTGTAACTATCCTCTTTCGAATGATGCGTATGATTTTATAAAAGGACTTATACTTTAAGAGTTACAGGGGTTTCTTTTGGGTCCCATTTCTCTGGATCACCCTTTATAATAAAAAAAATAATATACAAACCCGGGCCTATCCAAATTGTTCATTCTAACAAAGGCCAAACTTTTCACCCCACCCTAGACCTACAGTTTAACGGAGAATCTGGATCTACCCGAATTGTTGATTCTGACGAAGACCAAACTTTTCACCCCGCCCTAGACCTACGGTTTAACAGGGAATCCAGCATCCCCAGAATCCCCAGAATTTAGATTTTAAAAAGGCGTTCGATACAGTTCCGCATAGGAGACTAATTGCGAAGGTCAAACCGCACGTTATACGCGGTCAGGTAGCTAACTGGTTAGAAGAATGGCTTCGTGCTAGGAGGCAGAGGGTCGTAGTTAATGGTAGTGAATCGGGGTGGTTAGACGTAGGTAGCGGTGTCCCACAGGGTTCAGTGTTAGGCCCATTGCTATTCGTAATTTACATTAACGGCATAGATGTAGGATTGACTCGTAACGTATCAAAATTCGCGGACGATACTAAAATAGGCGGTAAGGTTGTTAACCAGGACGATAGAAATAGGCTCAAAGACGATGTAAATAGGATTATGGAGTGGACAGATAAGTGGCAGATGCAATTTAACGTAGACAAATGTAAAGTTTTGCATGTAGGTTCTCGTAACAATAATTACACGTACACGATGGATGACAGGGAGTTGGCGAGCGTTGACGAGGAAGTAGATTTAGGCGTACGTGTATCTAAGGATTTAAAGGTTAGGAACCAGTGCCTGGAGTCTTGCGCAAAAGCTAATAGGATGTTAGGCTTCATAGCGCGTAATTTCGAATTTAAATCGAAGGATATTATATTGCCCCTTTACAAGTCCTTAGTCAGGCCTCATTTAGAATATGCCGTTCAGTTTTGGTGCCCGTACTTGGGTGAGGATATTGATAGGTTAGAAAGGGTTCAGCGTCGTGCCACGAAACTAATTCCGTCATTGCGCAACAAGCCTTATGAAGATAGGATGAAAGAGTTAACCTGTATTCACTCGAAACTAGGAGACTAAGGGGGAGCTTATTGAAGTTATCAAAATTGTTAATAACATCGATAACGTAAATTTTGACAAATTGTTCACTTTCGATAATAGTAATACTCGTAATAACGGATTTAAGTTGCGTGGCAGACGTTTCATTACTAATATCGCTAAAAACTTCTTTACGTTTAAAGTAATTGATAAATGGAATAATCTTCCCTCGCCCGTCATGAACTCTACTAGCGTTAATCTGTTTAAGAACCGTCTTGACAGACATTTTAAAATATTAACGTTGTTTAAAATAAAAAAAACAATTAGCAACAGTAGCTCTGGGGGTGGTGGTCGAGGATGAGTCTGTTGAAAATTAATGCCAGCTTGTGACATGCCAGCGTGTGATGCCAGCAATAAAATTATTACAAAAAAAAAAAAAATTAGACTAACACGAACGTAGATGTAGCTCGTAGCGTAAACTAACCCACTTTTTGTTTAACTTTACCTACTTTTTTTTCTTATCCTCTCCTTACTTTGCATGTCTGTAACTCTTTTCTTGCATGTTTGTAGTTTGCATGGTATGAAGTGAGTTAAGACTGTGTTTGCATGGTTTGTAAGCGTTCTTATTTTACTTCTTTTCATCTTTCACCCCCTCTCCTATTCTCTCCGACTATTTTTCTGGCTTGTCGGCAGTGGCCAGCTGATGATGATGGTGAGTCTTTCTTCTCTTTTTCTGAATGAATGTTAACCCACGAGTGATAGGTGTTCCTCCTTACTTAACCCCTTATTCTCTTCTCTTCTCTTAACCCCCTACTCTTTCCTTTCTCTCGGGCTAACCTTAGAGTGGATTTTAGGGTCTTTGTTAGCGTTAGCTTCTGTAGATCTGTAGATCTCTTATACAAAATGCTTTCAAAACAACTTTTCATTTCATTTCAAGAAAAACAAAAAAATACCGATTTGCTCATTCCGTAGAAGGTCAAGCTTTTCATTCCTCCTAGGCCTACAGTTTAATGGAGAATCCGGCTTTACCCGAATTGTTCATTCTGACGAAGGTCAAACTTTTCGCCCCACCTTAGACCTACAGTTAACGGAGAATCTGGACCTACCCGAATAAATCCCCTATTATTACACACACACACACACACATATATATATATATATATATATATATATAATCAGATGCATGCAAAGACCCAATAACAAAATATATATGAACACAATTCGAAATCAGCCAGTTGGCCTTATCCACCAAGACCTACAGTTTAACGGGGATTCCGGACCTACCCGAATTTTTCATTCTGACGAAGGTCAAACTTTCCACTCCGCTCTAGACCTACGGTTTAACGGGTAATCCAGCACCGAGCATTTTCTCATTCATCTCTTATACAAAATACCCTAGACTTACAGTTTAACGGGGAATACTACTACAATAGATCTAGTTGGCCTGGTGAAGTAGTGAGTTGACTTCTTTTACTCTCCATCTCACAGGTATACCCGGATCATCGGGGATCTTCTTTTCTATTCCATGGAATTTAAGATCCTCCCCTTTTCCGTACCGTAACAGTTGAATTTTATCAGTGTTAAACTTCATATAAAAACCATGCAACATCTAAAACTTACTACATCATTATCCCTAGCCCATCCTTCATGCATTTAAAAAAGTTCTACTTTATCGGCAACCTTTGTTTAGCATCCCCCCTGATTGTTCATCCCGGCGAAGGTCAAGCGTGTCACTCCACCTTAGACCTACAGTTTAACGTTGAATCCGAACCACGTTTAAAATAAAATGTTAAAACACTCCTTAACATAATAAAATCTAATTTCAAAATAAAAAAATTTTAAACAGCCCAACCATACAAATTATCACTCGGAATTGTCTTGAAAATGAAAGAAAGAAAAGAATAAACAACAACAATCAGCCCACCTATAAAAATATAAAAATTGATGAATATATATATAAGTAAAAAAAACAAATTAATTTATCAAAAGAATTTACGAAAACAATTTCTCTATTTCAATTAAATTTTTTTTTATCTTTTTATAAGAAATTTTGATTATTTTGAAGTCTCACACAATTTATATACAGCAAGCATAATAAACTTAAACAGTCCGAATTTGACGCAGTATAAATTAATGCCTTTAACGATTATTTTTCGACTTTAAACCTTAAAATTAACTAAAACTTTTAAAGCGAACTAAAACTACAAAGCGATGCCTGTAAATCCATTATTTACATCCAGTCAAAAAATAATCTTAAAAACTCGACTAGATTCTGGAAAATTTTGCTACTCCTTTATTGAATCTCTTAGAATGCTCTACTATATATATACATGTAAAAAGTGAACAATGAACAATTCCTACACCATCATTATATGAATTCATTGTCCATTTTTACATAAGAAACCAAAAATCACATAAGCGAGTTTTGGATAGAATTTCGATTTGTACGTCTTTATTCATTCCTGTATTTTTCTAATTCATCTTTCTAATAATGACTTATACACTATGACGTCACAAAATAACTTTATTCTCTTTACGTTTCCCACTCTGTGTCTCTAATTCGTTCTTGTAAATCTTCCTAACAATGATTTGTACTTTACGTAAAAATTCAATAACTATGACGTCACATTTTCCCTTCATCATATATCTAGTATCCAATGTATGAAAATTCTTTAACATCATGCTAAGGACGAAACACTCTATAGAAGTCATTATTTATATGTTATGTAGCATAAACATTATTATTGAACCATACTCATTCTTACATTCATGTTCTTTCTTGACCGCTATCCTTTATTAATTTTATTACTTATTCATTCATCCACCTATTGTCTACTTATGCCCTATCAACTTATCAGTCTATGTTTACTCGTGTCAATCATGAAATGCAAAACTTTCGCAGTTCGTTCGAGAACGCGAAAAAACGTTCTCGTATTCTTTTTTTTCATTTTTATTTTTAATTATATGACCTCCCGAGATGAACTCAAAAATGCTGAGGTTAAGTGATCGAAATTCCGCTCATCACAGCAGAATTCGAACGCTCAAAGTTAAAAAGTCTCCTTTCCCTCTGATTCGAATTTATAACATTATCATGCGTTATGTTATATTATGTGTGTTATGTGCCCATGTACTTTGTATTATATTTCTAGCATCTTAATTGTCTATATATAAAAACTGTAATTAATAATAACTTGTAATGTACTTCAGTGAAACTGTAATTAAATGTAATGATTTAATTTATCATGTAAGAATGTACTTTAAAATGGAAGTGTAATTAAACAACAAGTGAATGTGAATTAATTGGTAATTGTAATCGTAATTGTAATGAACCAAAATTAATACGTACTCAGTCATGTACTCAAAATTGTGCTTATGTGCTATTACGAAATGATATTGCCGTCAAAAATGTAGACTCGGCAAAAATATACGATTAGTTTTATTTATATTTTTTTTTATTGTTTTTAGTTGAAATCTTCCAAAAAACATCTGATCATGTGTTTAAAAAGGGGGGAAATTTAACCTTCAACTGTTCTCCCCCAAATATTTAAGTTATATTATACGTATATTTGTAAAAATACTTCTCTTCAGATTAGCACTTCATTTTGCCACTTCATTTAAGGCACTTCTCCATTAGACTTCATATTAGCACCTCATTAGGAGGGGGCAGAGGCCCCTTGCCTTCTTAATATTTTTAGATTCCGGCCTGAGCCATGGTCGAAAGAGGTCGAACCTCTACCCTTGTAAATTCAGAGCAATACCTGTAATTTTTAAGAAGTAAACCACAGTAAAAGAAGTTTTTATCTTTTTCCTTCGAGCCGTGCTCTCTTCAGGAACTCAGTCAGTAAGTCGACAAGTTATAAAAGAAAAGTCGATAATTTTAGTATAAGAGAAAGGATCAGAGAATTATTGAAAGAAAAGAATTAACAGAGTGTCGACCCCATAAAGCGATAGAAAAGAATTATAGAAAAGTATAAAGAAGAAACATCCGTTGCTGCCTCCTAACCAGAACCCCCCCGTCGAATCCGAACCGACTCAGGGCCATAAAGGGGGGGGGTTAACAGTTGCGACCCTATAGCCAGGATAAACAAAAATTGGCGACCCTACTATCAAGATGATTTTCAGAAGAATAGTTTTAAGACGAATGATTTTAACCAAAATCATTTTAAGAAGAATGAATTTTAGAAGAAATAATTCAAGAAGAAGAATTATTTTAAGAAGAAGAATTATCTTAAGAAGAATTATTATTTTAAGAAGAAGAATTATTTTAAGAAGAATTTTTTAAAGAAGAATATTTTAAAGAAGAATATTTCAAGAAAAATATTTCAAGAAGAATATTTTAAGAAGATTATTTTAAGAAGAGGATTCTAACAAGCTGGAGACCCTTTACCAGGATCTTAACAGATTTTAAGATGTTTAACAAGATGTTTAACAAGAAGATGTTTAACAAGAAGATGTTTAACAAGAAGATGTTTAACAAGAAGATGTTTAACAAGTGGCCACTTTTTGGCCAAGAATAGAAATTACCCTGCATCAGGATAAAAAGAAGATTTTAAGAAGATTATTTTAAGAAGAGGCCACTCTTTGGCCAAGAATAGAAATTACCCTGCATCAGGATAAAAAGAAGATTTTAAGAAGATTATTTTAAGAAGAGGCCACTCTTTGGCCAAGATAGAAATTACCCTGCATCAGGATAAAACCAGTTGACCGGCGTGTCACGACTTCTAGTTCGTAACATCCACCCTTGAACCGGTGTGTCACGACTCCAAGTTCTTCACGCCTAGTTTTCATCCAAGAAGAAGTAGCCAACAAGACGTCTTCAGGACACGTCTCAAGGATTTCCCCATGGAAAATTTTGTTAAGTAATGTTGTTTTTTTAATTAATTTATAAACATTTGAAAAGTCACTATTATTAACAATTAATAATGAGTATCAAACCAGAATTTAACACAAAACACAGTGAACACTTCAGACACCAGTGATACATTTGTTTTTATTGAAACAGTAATTTTCACAAAAGTTAAAAGTCACAAAAGTTAAAAGTCACAAAAGTTAATTGTAACAGAGTTAATTGTAACAGAGTTAATTTCAAGAGAGTTATTTTCACTGTTATATTCAGTATAGAATAATTTTATTTTATGTACCTTCCCGTACATTAGAATGAAATATTGTTTACATTTTTTTTTTTTTTCTTTGCAAATTTTTTTTCAATTACTGAATTGAATTGACTTGCAAATTAAGAGAGAGAGAGTTTACAGAGAGTTTTATTTGAAGTCAGAAGGTTGCGCCAAGACGGGCAACCGCCCCAGAGATTTATAGGAATACTTGACAAGCGTTCAAGTTAGTTTCAGAATACTTGACAAGCGTTCAAGTTAGTTTCAGAATACTTGATAAGCGTTCAAGTTAGTTTCAGAATACTTGACAAGCGTTCAAGTTAGTTTCAGAATACTTGACAAGCGTTCAAGTTAGTTTCAGAATACTTGACAAGCGTTCAAGTTAGTTTCAGAATACTTGACAAGCGTTCAAGTTAGTTTCAGAATACTTGACAAGCGTTCAAGTTAGTTTCAGAATACTTGACAAGCGTTCAAGTTAGTTTCAGAATACTTGACAAGCGTTCAAGTTACTTTCAGAATACTTGACAAGCGTTCAAGTTAGGTTCAGAATACTTGATAGAGTTCAAGTTAGGTTCAGAATACTTGACGGAGTCCAAGTCAGAGTTTATTCCAAGTCAGAGTTTATTATTCGAAGTCAGAGTTTTATTCAAAGTTAGAGAGTTTTATTTAAAGTCAGAGAGTTTTGTTTTAAGTCAGTCTCTGTTAGTTTCAAATACCCATTCATTTCATTGCAGTCAATTGAATTCAACCTTTTTTTTGTTGTTCAAGAGAATTTAATTCAACCTTTTTTTGTGTAAAAGAGAATTAAATTCAACCTGAATTGACCCGATTTGCGTCTTTGGTTTAACCTTTTCTTTGTTTGTAAGACGGAAATTCACTGATTTGTCTTTCCCTTTTCATGCATTGTTATGTATATAAATATATAGTTATGTAATTCATTAATTGTAACAAAACCGTTTTTACAAAAGTTTTTAACGAGTTTTATAATTATTTTTATTATATGATGACAGAAATAGCGTAACAATTAATCGATCATGTACCTAATTTATCCTGCTCTGTACGATCGGGAAATTTACCCGTATGACCGCACATACCCTAAATTTCAGTCATTTAATTTTTAATAAACTTCTACGCAATAAAACAGATGTATTTGTCTATATGCAAACAAGTCTTCAGATTAAAAAATCAAATAATTCAAATTCTATCAACATTCAACGAAGAAGTATGATTTTTCTACTTAACAAGCAAAAATTATTAAAACCTTTTTAATATTTTTTTTTATTATATAAAAATAATTTTTAATGAAATATTTATCTGTAATTAGATTTTATAATAATTGACCTTGAGCTTAAAGGATTTTGTAATAATAATAATGATAATAATAATAATAATAATAATAACAATAACAATAATTGCCTTAAACTTAAAAGATTTTATAACCCATCTTAAATTATTATACATCATTTTTAAACTTTGTTAATTAAAAAAAAAAACCTTCCAAATCCATACACATTTGACCACAGGTCTATACATCATCCACTACGTAATTCGATTTGTACCTACAACAGTCAATAAAAATGCATGCACACTATATATATACTATATATATATACAAACCTTACGCTAAAATCATTGAATATCACAATAAAACTATTTCATTACGTAAGTGCAAACTATGCTATATAATCTTAAGAAGAATGAATTTTAGAAGAAATAATTCAAGAAGAAGAATTATTTTAAGAAGAAGAATTATCTTAAGAAGAATTATTATTTTAAGAAGAAGAATTATTTTAAGAAGAATTTTTTTAAGAAGTATTATTTTTAGAAGAAGAATATTTTAAAGAAGAATATTTTAAAGAAGAATATTTCAAGAAAAATATTTCAAGAAGAATATTTTAAGAAGATATTTTAAGAAGAGGATTCTAACAAGCTGGAGACCCTTTACCAGGATCTTAACAGATTTTAAGATGTTTAACAAGATGTTTAACAAGAAGATGTTTAACAAGAAGATGTTTAACAAGAAGATGTTTAACAAGAAGATGTTTAACAAGAAGATGTTTAACAAGTGGCCACTTTTTGGCCAAGAATAGAAATTACCCTGCATCAGGATAAAAAGAAGATTTTAAGAAGATTATTTTAAGAAGAGGCCACTCTTTGGCCAAGAATAGAAATTACCCTGCATCAGGATAAAAAGAAGATTTTAAGAAGATTATTTTAAGAAGAGGCCACTCTTTGGCCAAGATAGAAATTACCCTGCATCAGGATAAAACCAGTTGACCGGCGTGTCACGACTTCTAGTTCGTAACATCCACCCTTGAACCGGTGTGTCACGACTCCAAATTCTTCACGCCTAGTTTTCATCCAAGAAGAAGTAGCCAACAAGACGTCTTCAGGACACGTCTCAAGGATTTCCCCATGGAAAATTTTGTTAAGTAATGTTGTTTTTTTAATTAATTTATAAACATTTGAAAAGTCACTATTATTAACAATTAATAATGAGTATCAAACCAGAATTTAACACAAAACACAGTGAACACTTCAGACACCAGTGATACATTTGTTTTTATTGAAACAGTAATTTTCACAAAAGTTAAAAGTCACAAAAGTTAAAAGTCACAAAAGTTAATTGTAACAGAGTTAATTGTAACAGAGTTAATTTCAAGAGAGTTATTTTCACTGTTATATTCAGTATAGAATAATTTATTTTATGTACCTTTCCGTACATTAGAATGAAATATTGTTTACATTTTTTTTTTTTTTTCTTTGCAAATTTTTTTTCAATTACTGAATTGAATTGACTTGCAAATTAAGAGAGAGAGAGTTTACAGAGAGTTTTATTTGAAGTCAGAAGGTTGCGCCAAGACGGGCAACCGCCCCAGAGATTTATAGGAATACTTGACAAGCGTTCAAGTTAGTTTCAGAATACTTGACAAGCGTTCAAGTTACTTTCAGAATACTTGATAAGCGTTCAAGTTAGTTTCAGAATACTTGACAAGCGTTCAAGTTAGTTTCAGAATACTTGACAAGCGTTCAAGTTAGTTTCAGAATACTTGACAAG